>JAGVSP010003279.1:0-71454 GCA_022494985.1 Micrasema minimum | reverse complement strand
ACAAAAATTTTCTTTGAAAAATAAATTTAAAAAAAACATTTTTTTAAAAATTAATCATGCATTTTTCTAATTTATGTAGGCTGAATAATTAACGAATTCCACAAAAAGACATTCTAAATAGTGATTAAAGTTTGAGACCCTTGGATACCCGCCAATTCGAGTTAAGTAGTGAAAAAAAAGCTAAATATTTTTATATTTCCCAACACGATCGAAGCTCAACCGTACCGTACTTCATTCCAATTTTGACAGATGAGCAGATGGAATTCCAAATTTGAAATTCAAAATAATTTACCGCTGGCTCTCAAACATTTTTAAACACACACTTTACGACAAAAATGAACTAAAACTGTCTTCTTCGTTTTGATATTTCCCCCTTATCCGTATCTAAAGGGCACTGATTGGTACCAAGTGCAATAAGTCTCGATAAGTATATGAAGTCGAGATGATCAGTCTCACGCTTCAGTGCCAGTATAACTGTATGCATCTAGTATTTTGTGTCAAAGTTTAATAAACTGTTAAAATTTTAGTCCTTCTAGGAATTAAATTATTTATGACTCAATAATTTAATTATTACGATATTTTAATGTTTTAATTTTCTCAGAACCATATTAACCTCTTGATATTTAAGATAAGGAAGTTTTAGAACAAGATTCTAGCCGACCAATCAGGTTTTTCAATTTTTATTTGACATTTTGACATTCCATCATTGGAGATGTTATCTGCCGCGTTCGGCGGGCTACTGTGTCGGTGGCATTCAAATACGAACACAATTCCAAATTTAAATTGATCTGACAGATATCCTTTCCGTCAAATACTTCGATGATTATTTAAACTGTCGGTAGGGATCGTGTTCCAAAGAAATTTAAATATTTATTCAATACTTGGAACAAAAAATATTATAACATATTAATATAATATCTAGCTTTATAAATAGAATGTTTTTTTTGAAATTACGTTTTCTAATTATTCTTGATAAGAATAACCAGTTTTTTCGCGTTTATCGTTAGACTGAATTTTCCAATAGTGCAACATAAAAATAAAATAGACCTTTCAAAGTTCGTTTTAAATTCGTCAAAATGACTTTTTTTTTCCTTATCAGCACCTGATGGTGCATAGGGTACTGTAATAGTCCCGTCAAAAGCAAACAAAACAATAATAACACTACTCCCTCTAATGCACTCGGGCATCCTTTTTCACTAATTTTATAAACACTTAAATATATCTACGTGCGTGTATTATGTAATTTGGATTCTAGGTACCAATATAGATAATTTTTTAAGGTTTTTATGGGGTGCGGTGTTATACTTGTGTTTTGAAAAACAAAATAGGGGATATAATGTACGACAGCACCCTAAAACGGGGTAATAATCTATCAAATAGAATACTTCTACGTAAAATATATTTTTCCAAAATCCATCGTAAGGGTCGAAGGGGAGCGAATTTTAATGTTTTAATTAATGAAAAGCTCTTCCCTCTGAATAGATTCAGGTAGAAATATCCTCAGATATCCTGTCCGGCTGGCCCCAGCCTCCCCTACTCCAGTACAAATGAGAACACACATTCCGAAAAGCGCAATACATTCGGCCGGGGGAGGCTGGGCGCAACGGGCCGCTTTCTATATTTCGGATTTTTTCGTTTTTTCGTTTTTTGTTTTGTTTTATTTACGTGTTCTTGCCCGCAAATATTCGCGAAACCGGTGAATAGCAAAAGTGCAATAAAATTGAATGAATTCTGAAATGCTTGATTCGGATCTAATGGGTATATTTTGACTTTCATTGGGCTTACAATTTCGCCTCCTTTTTATTCGGCGGAGTATTTTACAATTTTGTAAATAAACATACAAAAAATAGGACCCTAATATTGTGAATATATTTTCCCCGCTTAAAAATTTTTAAAGTATAATTTTGTAAAAGTTAAATTTTGCAAAATTATACACACGTTTTAAAACCCAAACTGGTCCATTTGGATACATTTATATTTGGATAATTTTTTTAAGAATTCAATTCAACGACAAATCTGCTATCGCTGTATTTTTTTGGATTTGTGATTTTAAAAAAATATTGTATAATTCTTATAGATTTTAACTTATCTTCGCGTGGCTAAAATTTGGATTTTTTACATATTAAAGTATGCTGTTTCGCCTTAGTACATTAATAAAGCTCATCTTCCATTTCGAAACTTTTTAAATATGCCCTAACATAACGAAACAGCTGTTAGAATATAAAATATTTCAATATGTGCAATTAAAAAATCCTCACACTTCGAAAAATCTAAAAAACTATTGAAATACTTAGATAATTAGGAATTATACACAAATAATTTGCTTTAAAAAACGTTTAAAAGATAAAATTTAAAACATCAAAACAATACAGAATTAAAATACATTTCCCCGGTATGCGAAACAATAATAATTAAAGTCTGCATACGAAATCTGCTCACTTGCTCTTCTTCTTCTTCTCTACCCCCTCTCCTGCACTCAACTACCCCCACACACTCAGATAGCAAAACACCCCCTCAACTAGGGTTGCCAACTATTCAAAACAAACTTTTTCACTAATGTTTTTTAAAAAATCTTTTCATTCCCTTCTAACAACATTACTTTCGATCTCTAGTTTCGACCAGAATGGAAAAAATTGTGTAACTATTAGCTATGAAAGAAACATAGTCCTAGATATCTATGTATAATATATAATAATTAACTGCATTATAGCACTAACATCATTTAATCATTTATTTACGAGTATATATTTATTACTGCTTCTAATATTTAATATATTTAAATGCGAAGTGAATACTGATTCAATATTTGAAAATATTTTGAAATTAAATCTAATAATATTTAATTTTTAGGATAAGTTTGGTGAAAAATCCGAAATTCTATTAAAAAACTTTAAATTATTATTTTTAGTATAATTGAATGAAATGTATCTATTATCATTATTCTAGAGAGTTCAAAACCAAGATACATAGTTCCAATTTGACACAGTCCAAATTCAGAACCGTTCAAATTTAGGACAGTCCCAAATCGGGACGTGTGGCAACCCTTCCCATCTTCCCCTTAAGCCCCATACGAGGTAAAGGGAATCTCATGAGACGAAAAAAGTTGCGCAAAAAATGAAACGAAATGATAATTAATTTTGAAAAAAGTGAACGCACCTTACATCTCTCTCTGCTCGCTTCCCCCTTTGGGCTTTTTTCTTCCTTTTTTTTTAAATCCCCCAGTTCGGCTCTTTCTGTTCAGGTCCGGAAAGGGGTTTTTGTTTACCCTGTTTTACTTTTGCTGGCGTTTTAACTTACAAACTTTTTATCTTTTTTTAACACTTGTGTGCGTCCTATCGTAATTGATTGTTTTTTCATTTTTTTTAGCTTTATCGTGTAATTATTCGCAATAGATGTTCTTGGTGACAATTTAAAAATGTTTTAGTAATAATTTATTCAGTTTGTTTAATTCTTCATTTTTCATAATCTTTTTTAAAAGAATGAATAACATTTTTTGTGAAAGAATTAACAGATAATTTGAAAAAAACATGATTTATTTTTTAAAGAATTATTCGTAGACGAGTCAAATGGAGAATCATCAAACTATATATCACGATAATTCTTTAGGCTAAGACTCATTTATCAAATTTTTTTTGGTGTTTTATTCGTAAAAACCAAAATCATTTTTTATCATGATTACGTAATATTCAATATTCCAAGTTCGATCCCAGAATGCCGAACCAGCAATAATACTAATCCGGGTCTGATTCCGAATAAAAAACTGAAATATCTGAAAGTTTCTCATATCCAGGGTTTAATAACATCGTTCAAGGATTCTCTCGATCCCAGATGGGGAACGTATCACATGTAGGTACAGTCTGCGACGTATGAGTGTGGAAGAAGATGAAAAAGACAAAACGGAAGGGATTTTATTACTTACCAGCATTTCATTTTACAGTCAATAGTTACAAGAAGGAATATGTATATGCGTAATTAATGATAACTTTGCACCTTAAGGACGAAAACGACCTAATTCAAAATACCAATTTTTCGGAAATTCTTAGTAGAAGCAAGTAAACACCATCGTATTTGTTCATATCGATTTCTTCTATTTTTTTATAAGAAAGTATGTACCTTTCTGTGTCAAAATAAAATATAAAATAAATGTTAAATTATATATAATGTTCTTTTTTCAGTGTTTTATAATGATATACCATTACAAACCTTTTTTGAATTGGGTCGTTTTCGTCCTAAAGGTGCGACTTGTTCGTACCTATTCTAATTTAAGTAACTAACTAACTATTACGCCATCTCCCCGAAGGGGTAAGCAGAGAGGATAGAACGCCACACCACTCTGTCCTGGCATACTTGCTTCATCCACATTCATACATCTTCTCATGCGCACGCGACTATTATTCCGACTTTTCACGTACCCACTTTCTTAAACTTGATCATGCCATGCCTTTCTCGGCCTTCCTCGACTTCTACATCCACGCACACTCGCATCATAGATTCATTTACCCGTTCTTTCATCATTCATTCGCTCTAACAGCATGACCGTACCATCGTAAGACCTTTCTTAATTTTGTCGATAATGCTTATCTCAGCCGCGCATTCTGCTCTAATTTCGACATTTAGTCGGCAACTATTTGATTACGTACCTAATCTGATTTAAAAATTGGTATTACATATTTGAGAATTAATTTAGGGAAAATTTGTAATAAATATTATTAATGGTGCCTAGCACACTTTATTAGTACACCAAGTTAAGTGTATCTTGATAATTTGTTACATAGGTACGTGAAGGCAATACGACCAGACTAACGCTTCAGTGAGAAACCAAATAAAAATAAATATTTTTAATGTACACCCACCAATAAAATTCCAAGCATCAACAAACGGCAAGAAAGCTGATATGTCTTGTTGAACTTCGGTCATAAATCGACCGTCAAGGGGAAGAAACCAAGGGTAAACATACCACCCCCTTTCCTAACAAGTGTAATCCAAATTCGATCAAACGCTACCGTAACATCCCCCAACTACAACGACCCCCTGAAAAAAGACATTTCCGAAGTTTAAGGGGTGAAAAAAAGAAGAAAAAAGAAAAAAAAAAACGTCTTCAATGGGGTTCTGATCGAGTGACTTTTTATTCATTTTATTTAAATTAAATATTGTGAATTTGTTAAGAAGTGTAATTAGATATATTGAGATTTCGCATCTTCGTAGTCTCAATCCTGGGGATTGATTCTTGCATCTCTATCTCCACAGCGCTCTATCTTCTGAATTAAGCCATTTTTTTCTTCTTTTTCTATAAACTTCGACTCTATGAGGCTACACTAAATATTGATCGGTTGGTGTATAGATATTATTAAAATATAAATGTTATTTTAAAAGTACGTCTGAGAAGATAAAATGAAAATCCTTTTTTTAACAATGCAAATTCTTTTAGCATTGTCGAATTTTAAAGATTTATACCGGCGAGCTTAGTGAGAGTTGGTGAAAAACGATTCATGCATTTTATAAATATGATTTTAACTGCATTCTTACTTTAAAATTCATAATTCATAAGATTCCACTCTTCAATTCGATTATCAATATGATATTTGAGTAGAGTATAGATAATATTATATATTATATAGAATTGAATCCTATAGCCTTTTAATTAGGTACTTATCTAAATTAAAATAACTTTTTTTTAAATTCTGTTGAACCATCTTGTAACTTGTTAGAACCACCCCTCTTTCCAAAATAAGAGGAGGGGAAAAGAAAATACTTTGGTAGGAAGACGTCTAAATCGTTACCAATAAAAATAGGTAAAGATCGCTTCCTGGGAGGGGAGATCCGGAGGTTCCCACGCCCCGGAGAGGGTCGGACGTGATCTGACTGAGGTGAAACATGGACTTTTAAACGCCTCCTCGCGGGAACTTATGGCATCGATGAAAGGTAGATTTTCTGGGAAATTCTTGGGGATGGGAAATCTATTAACCCTTTAGGATTGTGCCTTTGAGAGTTTTATTTGAATTGCGAGCTCGAGTGAATTTTTTGACAAAGGTGCATAACATATTTATCGTCTTCTAATATAAGCAATCTTTTTTTTATATAGTGTTATTAAGTGTTTTCTGGAAATGGTTTTGTGGAATCCATATGCTCCACATAGGGAGCGGATATGGTATTATGATATATATGTTATGAAGTGTTTTTTAATTGAATGGTTGTATATATTACTACTGGATTTATATAATTAGCTTTATAAATGTGTATATATTCATTGAATAAATAAATGTGTATTTGGGTACATCAGAACTACGGAATGTGACGTTAAGGTGGGAATATAGATATCTAGGCGTTTACGGGGCTAGGCTGAATTAAGTGGCCAGGTGTATTTAGGTACATATCTGCAAATTAACAGATCTTGTCAAGATTTTTCTACAAGTATTTGAATATGCTTAAAACATTGTTTAGTTATTTGTAATTGGATTATTTTCAGCTACCGTTTAGAAACAGGTATCGAACCCAGACTTCTTAAGTCAATATTTTATTCCACTGGTGCAATAAATTTATAAGAAAATGGTTATTTTTCTATTTTATCGAAATCAGCATTAATTTACTAAAATATACGCACGATTAGAGTCGTTAAGTAAACACTTCCGCTGAAATGAATAAAAGTTATGATATTTGCGTTTTTCGTGTTTTGAAATGAATTTATTTATTTTTAATAAATCTTCGGAAACAGCTGTCACTGTCTGCATAAAACCGTCATCAACCACTAAATTAAAAAACTGACTTTGCCTTAGATTAGTCGGTTCTGAAATTCTAACTACTTTTCGTTTGTATTTGAAACTCCCATGCCAAAAACGACAAATATCCAAAAGCTGGGAGTCGTTCAACTTCGTATTAAAAGCTAATAATAAAGAGTCAAACTAAAAAATATAATAATTCATTGGCTTAGAAGTAAATGTTTGTATATGTAAATGTAAAAAGGGTTAGTTGGAAGACATGGCTAAAAACAATACACTTATTCTATGTAAATGTACATAATGTTTTAAATAAATTAATTCATCATTTTGAAACATAGTTTTGTGTTAAATTAAATTAATTTAAGGTCCTGTGATAGTCGTGCAGATTCGAGACAAAAATTCTCAGACTGCTCATAATTATTTTCAAATTGTTAAAAATTGACAGCTCAAAGCCACAACACATATTTTCAATTTTCTTTTTAATAAGCTTTTGAGGAATGTTTGTTGAAATTGGCAATGATAAAAAATATTCAAGAAGTTCTTTCACAAGTGAGAATTTCAATGTTATATTTTCGGAAATACCTATAATATAGATTGTTCCTTCTCATTTTTTTTTTATTTTATCCTATTTTTTTTATTACAAAAATAATAATTAAATCACTCGAATGTCCATTGTGCGGCCCCTGCGAAAATACAGTGGTCCTTTTAACCTGTGGATCAAACATCCGTCTTTTCGATGGCTACTTCGACAAGTGAATCGGGAAAAAAGCTACCCCAATTTACGTGGTACGATCCGCCCTATCATCGAACCACCCCGCTGTATAAATCTCTCGCTAGACATTCCCAATTCAACGTTTTTTCGGGGGGAGATGAAATTCAGAGGATCACGTTTTGAAGTGCAATCACTGCTCGGATAGCAGAATCAAAGATTATGTGCTAACAATGTTTTTCACCAATGTGCCTGAATTTAAGTTCTGAATGAACGAGCATTTTTTGAACTTAGAGATCAGGTAGTTTGACCGTTAAAAAAAATCTCTCTGGAATGCTTAAATAGCTTAACATTTGAAGTAAAAACATTGATTTTAAAAATAAAAGATTTTTTCCAGAAAAGAATTAATAAAAACTTTCCAAATCAACAACAAACTTGTAACCAAATTTATTGGTGTCTCATGACAGTGCTCCATATATTGTTATTTTTCTACATAAAAATCACGATTAAACGTAGTTAGAATTGTTTTGTTCAGCTTCGTGTACTGATCATAAGTATTTATTATTATGTAAATATAACACAAAAAGATTAGACACGTCTTATTCTTTCTAAGATTGTTTATATAAGTGGTGTAAATTTTTAATATTAAAAAAAACGTTAAGTACCCACTTACTATTCGGTCTCTTAATGTTATTCCAAGCATAATCCTCTCCATGCTTTATAATAATACATACATATTATAAAACATGAATCACACCATCAATACATCTCTTGTATTTGTTTTTCGTACAGAATCTACTTCCGTATTTGGAGTCGAATGTGTAACATAACTTTTTAAATCTAAGCTTGGAAAAAAAAAAACAAAAATTATGCTCGTAAAATGCTTTCTATAAGTACGGGCAGATTTAAGTATAAATATTGCTCAAGTTCTTACATAATAAAGTCGGTTTTTTAATTTGGATTTCTTCATGGATAGTCTTAATTTGAACAAAAGTTTGATAACAATTCGCGCAAAAAAACTCAAACATAGTACTCAATTTTTTTGAAAATTAGGGTCCAAAAATCAAAAAATTTCATTCTAAAAAATCGAACTCCAAAAAATGATGTAGACTCAAAATTATTTAAATTTTAATTTCATAATTATTTCACTTGTTACTTGAGATGTAGAACATCGAGGAAGCCGAGAAAGACATGGCATGAACGTGTAAAACTCTCATGTGCTTGAAAGAGTGGGCATAGTAAGAAAGTCGGAATAAATCGAGCGTTGCGTGCAATGAGGAGATTTGTATGAATGTGGAGGAAGCAAGTTTAAGTTGTGCCAGGACAGAGTGTGTGGCGTTCTAATCCTCTCCTGCCTACCCCTTCGGGGAAAATGGCGTGATGGTTAGTTAGTTAGTTAGTTAATTATTTCATTTGGTTTAAGTACCCAAGTACGATAAAAATAGTATGTACCGACGTCTCTTAACATCAAAAAACCGACATTTTAATTCTGCACATTCTTCAAAAGTAAAGGACCCTCGATGCGCCGTCATATCCATCACTGGGAACAGAAAAAGCGCTTTTGTAAGTGACAGATAAAGTCCCTCCAGTTTCACAAGGTGGGAACATCACGTACGACCTTCCGGTGTTTGTCCGAAAAGGGACAAACAATACCGACACCGACCGCTTACAAGACGCCACTTAAAACTCATTTCATGTACATACTCGGGAGTCGAAACATAACGATTCTGTAAAAATACTCGCCACTCGACTACCTCGCAAACGATTACACTTAGGTACGTATCTATCTTTATCATCTAACGATATTTGTAATCAATAATCTGGACTTAAATTTTGTTTATTTAAAAGCCGAATAATTCAAATTTATTCAGAATTTCCTCTCCAATCATAGCTAACTTGATTTATTGATAAGTTCTAAATTTTAATTTAATTTTTCTGTCGTTAGTGCCGTTATTGGTTAATCTTCAATGCATGCCAAATTCGAATTCAAACACAGCTGACTTTGTATTGGATCACTCTTGATTCTTACAGACATACTCTAAATTTGAATTTATCTTTAATATAATTATTCGAATTTCGATACACTCCAAATTCGGATCTGAGATTCGCACAGCATTCATAGTAGACACTTTTAACTCAAGTAAAAATTATTGACAGTCCTAAATTTGAATTTAGATTGGTCGATATTCGTAACATTCCAAATTCGAATTTGAGAGCTTCCCGTCAATCTATAGCGATCCTTTGTCTCGGTGTCACTCCGTATTCTCCACATCACATTACCTCAGGATTAAGGTCCTAGTCACATTTTAAAGCTGAGTCCGAATGGACCCCGACATAAAACATATCGGTGGAATAACTCAAACAATAAACAGCGAGGATTGCCTTTACGGGAGCCGAACCATAAAAAATAGCGTCAATTTTTAAGTTGTTTTCAACATTGATCGTGCTAAGCACCTACTTACTCCTGAATCATTATTTAGCAAGTTTAAATAGAAATATAACAAAAACATTTATGGCTTATAAGCAGACCCTTAATTTTATGAATTTAGTATGCTTAAGTGTATTTGTAAACCTTTAAAAAAAATAATTATAATTAAATACTACAGTATTTGATAGCTGTATCTCACACCTCCTTATTGTTAAAGACTTTGTTTTACATTTTCCAATTATTAAAGATTTTAAAACCCGCTAAAGCTGCCAAATACTGTCGTTAAAACAAAAAAAACCAAGTTGGTTTCTGAATCTAAATACAACCAGTCCATGTGCCCTATGCACCATTGGACGCACAGGTTCACTACGTCTAGGGAAAGGAAGGAAGAATGTTCCATACCCAGAAGAAAGTGCTAGTAAGATTTTTCGGTCTTAAAAATACAAAAGAAGAAGTATTAAAAAACGTTAGTACTGTTTATGGGTTAGTTATTCTTTAAATAGCTGTCACAAACAAAAATAAAATGTATTTTTTTTGATAGCAATCTCGGTCAAGTAATTACTGTCTCTAATTCAAACTCGGTTTTAAGGACGATTCCGCGTCCTAAAGGTTTTTAGGGCATCGTGTGGAACCGGCCCTAAAGATTCAAAGGCGTGCCGGCGCGTAACAAGTTTCGCCTCGCTTTCAGAAGGCCCATTGCGGGGGGCAGATGCGGAGATATTTTTCACTCCCGCACGGCCGCCAGCGAGGAATTTCGCCTTGAATCCCGCGCAACTGATGATAGCGTTCCTTGAATCGGCAGTATGAAGATATACAAACAGATAAAATAACACAAAAAGTATAAGATGTTTTAAATAAGTATAATTTCTAGAATGGGTTTCTCCGAGTTTTTTCTGTCTTCAACGACTTGTTTTGCAATGAAAATAGATCTCGGATCGATTCGAAAAGATTTACTGCATGCAACCGTGTCAAAAGTAATATTCGAAATTCGGGGTGTTATTTACTCTGCTCGGATTTTAATGGAGATTTATCGGCAGCAGTTTCGAGGAACCTAGCGCGTTACGTCTTCGGAGATGTATCGATCAATAAAATAGAAGAAAGCGTGTTCCTATAACGCTACCGGAGCGTGGGGCTAAACTAGGGATGCTAGAAAAATACGGATGTTTGAAAATATCGACATCGATTTCGACGTGAAATATCCAGCCCTGCAATCACCATCGCATCTAGTGTATAAATGTGGATATGTATATCGCAGTTGTTACTCATATACACGATATAATTATCGTCATATATTCGTCGCAACTGCAACATATCTAAATTTAGATACATCGGGGATCAGTTAGACAAGCTTTATAAATGATTTTAGCAAGTTATAAACGACAATCTGTAAAAGTATAAATTAATTTTATTATTCTGATAATTTATATACATACCTAGCGCTGTTTTTGCGAAAAATCTCCTCAAGTACTCTGTACAAAAGAATCTAAAGTTCACACGTCTTGCAGCTACAAACACGATGACTTTAATTTTAGCCCTCTGTTAAAAATGAAAAAAAGAAAAACCGATCCCGATTTTTTTCTGTATCCTCGATATATCGACTCAAAACACAACGTTCCATTACATTCAAAAGCTATCGATATCTTCGTGAGCTATCGATATGTCACGTGCATCCCTAAACGCGCTGCTATATCCGTCACACCAAACAAAGATTAATGAACCGGGAGTCGGAATATCCGAGAAATGAAACAAAAAAAGCATCTGGACTCGTTGACATTCCCGAACCAAAATAAACAGAGACAGTTATTGCTTATTGGAAATTCTTAGGAGAGTAACTCACTAACACGATCTTCCACTCAAGTATTCCATCATCCAAGCGCTCGACGAAGAGTTAGGAGAGAGAACTTTTGGCTGTTCATTTGGTCACCTATCCCGGATCGACAACATCCAGATACTTTGTTGAGCGCCATTTGCTTGAAAGATCACCCCAGGCACAATTTCAAAAGGCTTGTGAAAAATCGCTTTTGATTTTTGTTTTTTTCACCGGGAACCGAACCCGAAACCTCCGTATCGTGAGTCCAGAATCTTAATCTTTGCACTAACAGAGGCCACTGATGCGTAGAGCATAATTTGAACTTAGCTTATACTAATTTAAATTTAATGATTATATCAACATTGACATTAATATTGATCTTTCCATGTACAATAAATTTACGAATAATAAGATCTGTCAAATAAATATATACCTTTTATTCATGGTACCTACTTCGTTTTGCAGCTACAAAGCGCTCGGACGATTAAATTTAGCTCTTAGGGCTCAGGGTATTCAACTTTCCAACAACAACAAAAATTCAAGATAGCAATGATTTTATTGGTCCCTTTTTTAAACCGTTAAAGGCCTCACATTCAATTAAATAAATAGTTGGTTTACTCCCTTAAACACAAAATCAATTGTATTCAACACCTTAAAAAAAAAGGGTTTTTTTTTCCATTTAAGATACTAAGACTCTGGACCACCCTATAGTGTTACTAATTTTGCCTGTACTAAGCTTTATTAGCTCGGTCGATGTTGGATCAGGGTACAGGGTACCCACGACAGCACTAACCAATTCACCGGTTGATTAATTAAATCGATAGCATCCTGTATCAGTATATTAGTCCCTAACTGTATCTACAATTTACTCGCTAATTCAGATGATGTCAACTATTTCGCAAACATTATCTTAGATATTTTGAGTAAAATTATTTTTTTATTTATTCTACAGATGTTTATTTGTATCATATTACGTATATTTATGTGTGTTCATTTTTAATTTCCACTGTGTAATTTTGTAAGATATACCTAGATATTATTTTGATAACCATTTTTTTCATTCAAGCTATTTTTAAACAATTTTCAATCACTTTGAAACAACGAACTACAAAATAAAATATTTCTATAAAACGAAAAATCTATTTTGATTTTTGACATTTATTACTTTATTTACTTAGCTTTACCTCTCTAGGCAAATCCCGTGCATTCACAATATTTATTAAAAATATTTCAGTTATGTTAAATTATCGGTGAGCTTTTGGTTTACCTTTTCAAACATGTTTAGTTTTGACATTAGCTATTTTCGTATTTTGTTGACAACCGCTGGTAGAAATCTCCGCGCATCCGATGTGTCGTGGCTCGTGGCCCGTTCAATGATTTAATGCTGAACAGCTGATGTCCATTCGATTAATGGTTATCAATAAAACGGTTTCGACCATAAAGTCATCCACATATCACAACTATTCGCTGATATTGCGTCGGTGCTAATATTAGCAAATAGCCGATACAAATTTCCATCTCCTCAAACACTTTTTTACGTTTTCTGACAGGGGTGAACTCTTTTGACTCCGACTCCGATATTTTATTCAGTTTCGATTCCAACTCTTACTTTGACTCCAAATTTGGCTGTCTTCGCAGTATGCATATTTCCTAATTCTTTTGCGTCAAAACTACGGGACATGGACTTGACTTGGGAGGATGCTTGGCTTGGAGGCAGTCTGTGACATCCGCATGCTCCACATGAGGAGCGGATGTGGAATAAACATAATGAATCCTTTACATGGGAACTTTTGAGGAAGTTTTTTTTTTTTTTCAAGTTTCAATGCCACAAAATAGCGTTTATTTTGAATATATATTTTTTTTTTATACAAAAATAAAAAAGATTTTACTAACCATGTGGTTTTCAGTGGATTTCTTTAGTTAGTCTTGGCATATAGAATCATCGTAAATAAAAATAAAACAATGAGAAACAAGATTTGATTTTAGCTGTGAAACTTATACAATATAAAGAATAACAATACATACATCATACATAGGTACATAGGCAATGAGAAGTGAATATTCAAAAGTATCACCTATTTACTATTTGATTAAATAGATGCTCTTTGGTGGCCCTTAATTAATTTACTGTCTTCAAATTAAAAGTGAATAAAGAGGCGCTTGATCATTATAGCAGAATTATTTAGATAATTTTTTTTAGCTCTTGGGCCGCTTTCAAGAAATTTGTACAAAAGCGACGTGGAGTCACGATGAAGGTAAAAATGGTTCTCGTCGTTGTTCGATAGCGTTCGGCAGAGTTCGGTAGATCTTGCTTCGTCCCGCGTCGCACGCGTGACGTATTTCTTCCGCCACAAGAGTATGTCTATTTTTATTTTTACCGATCCGACAAGATTCCTATTTGGCAACCCTGTTTTCTATGGACGAAATCGTCTCCGCGACAATTTGCTAAAATGTTCTATTTTTAAATTTTCTGAAATTAAGTTTCAATTGACGATTTGAACACGTGTTTTGTAGATATATTTGTTTTTGCATCTGGAAATCGTATTTCATTATATTCATTCCCGTGTATGTAATAGACATTTAGTGTTGCTTTGTCATATATTAGAAATATGTTTGCATAGTGCTTTTTAATGCGTTTTTTTCTGAAAATTTATTAGTCAGTACAGATTTTCTTGAAAATTTAGTTTCAGATTGAATCAGAAAAAAGCGCCGATGATAATCATTCAATTTATATTTTAATCACTTGTTACAAAACGATCGTATTTCATAGATAAAAAGTCATCGAACTAAAAATAATATTATGTCGAAAATTTTGTTTCTTCGTTCGAATTCGAATTTTGAATTCTGTGCAATCCTTTTTTTCTACAGTAAAATATTAACTCAATGCTTGTGGCACTTAAATTATCATCATCATCATCATACCATATCCGCTCCCTATGTGGAGCATAGGGAATCCAAAAACTGCCTGCAGGCCAAGCGATCGGCCGCCAGCTCCCGAGCATCCTCCCAAGTCAAGTCCACGTCCCGCACCTCTGACGCAAACTGCCGACGAATTGTCAACAGTAGACGACCAGGACTTGTATTATAGTTTTCCATTATTATGAAATTAATAATTTAAAACAAATGGTGATCATTTCATAAAACTAAAATTATTGAATTTTTAAAAAAATCCGTATTTTAGGATTGCCTTCATGTAACAAATGATCAAGTTTCACTGCACTTGGAGCATCAATACAGTGCCCTATGCACCATTAGGTGCGAACAAGGTAGAGTAGTAGTAATAGTTTAGGATTAACTGTTATTTTATTTTAATTAACCCTTTTCGTCGTAAATCGTAATCGAATGTAATATATTATGTAACAGTGTCGTGTTAACCCTTTCGACGCAGGTCGTATCTTTCCCAATTGAACTTTTGTGTGACATTGACGTTTCCCGTCAAGTGATGGACAATGGAGTGTGATGTATCGGTGATAATAATTCTCCGCCGTATATCACTTATCATTATTGGATCACTTGCGGCCGATTATTGGATGAATGATCCATCTCTCGCGATGACAAATGAACCGAAATATGGCTATGATGATTCGATTAGTAAAATGTTTTTCGTCACATTCATTTTTGTACCACATGATCAATTGATTCGATTATCAAACGCGTTCCAATTACGTAATTTAAAAATCAAGACGTTTTTAAATTTAGAATAAAATAGAAGATCAAGCGATTAAAAAAATCATACTAAAAAAAATCATAAAAGTCATATTTTAACAATTAAAAGTTTTTTTTTTTTAATTTGCCTTACCGTTTTAAATCATGTTTCAATAAACTTCTAAAAATTACGTATAACTTTTTTTTCAGCGAGCTTTTGAAAAGTTGGAATACTAAATTGAATCCCTCATAGTAATAATAAATAAATAAAAAAAACTTAAGTGGTTGAAAATTTAAAATTTTCGACCAATGCTTCAAGAATGGGCCTTCTGCGTACAGCAGCGCGGCTTGAACCATCCCACCCCTGCACCCAAACAGCCGACTCCTAAGTTGGCTACTTTAAAGCGCACCGTTGCTTCAAAGGAGTTTATTCCTGAAATAGCAAACATACCGGAAGCACTGCAGAACCTTGGTAAGCGGCTCAGTATTCTAAAGGCGGTAATATACTGCACTCTTATTGCACTATTAATGCAAAACGATACTTTAGAATAAGTATGGGGCTCTATCCTAATTTGTTACTTTGTTGTTTATATCTAATAAAAAATTCCGATTACAATCAACTATCTTGTTACCTTGATCATTTCATATTTTTAATATTTGAATATTCCGTGGTTTTAATTACGCGAAAAAATCATGCAAATTTATCGTTTATGGGCAATCGTAAACACTTTATAAATATCTGTCCAATAGCGCCGAGATCGAATAATGACGTCGTAAACGCGGCCGAACATCGATTCGGTGGGACAGTTTATGGCCGATTAATAACCCGACCGCGTGTCCATAGTGGGCTGATTGGTCAGATGTCGGCATCGAAAGGGTTAACTCAGTTAGTTCACAAACTGCTACAAGAATCGACAGATTAAATCTTTACGATTTTCTAAATACAGCGAAAAACGCCGACTTTTTAACGGAATAGTGTTGGGCGCATCAAACTACCATCGATTTTATCTCAAATACGATTTTTTTTACACAGTATTAGATTCTTCTGTTCTCTTCTTTATCAGCCATTGTTCATCCACTGTTGGACATAGGCCTCCCTCATGTTGGTCCACTGCTTTCTGTCCTGGGCTTCGAGCTGCCATCTGGATCCTGCAATTCTTTTAATATCGTCTCCTTGCAGCTCTAGGTCTCCAGTTAAGCATGAGTTTCGTCCATCGGTCCTCACTCTAGCGTGCCACATGTCCATCCTTCAGCTGGAAGATAGCTTTTCCTCTGGGTCGAAGCCTTATTTGTGCTTGTGCGTCCATGAACAGTATTAACTAGCTTTCATTAAATATCAATCATAGAGCGAAGATGCATTACAAAATATATTTTCAATAGTTAACCGTCTCATTTTAAAATTAAAATTGTCAAAGCTAACATGAATTCAAAAAACAGTAACACGATCTTTGCGTATTAATTACTCAACTCATTTTGTACAGCGTCCTTGAGGCGATTTCTCGCAAAAACAGGGCTATAAAAATTATCTAAATTTATTAATTATTATTATTTTAAAGGAAAGGGTTTTAAAGGAAACAATCAACTTTGTACAACAACATAAATTGATCCAATGAGGTGAAACTCACCCCAAATTGATTTACCCGACAAATCAGTCTATACCAACCCTAAAGAGGTCGGTTTCAAAGTTTCGCCATAAGGAATGTGTGGGGTGATTTGACCCCCGCCGCGTGGAATCTGCCCCGGGGGTCAAATGGACCCCCTGCGGGGAATCCCCCTCTACGACAGTAGGGTTAAGGAAACCGCTGAGTTGCGTTTCCGCAATTTTGACCGAAGGAATTCCGGTTCGAGCAAGAAAAATACTGCAGTAGACAAATAAGTACCAAATAATTAATTCCATATATATTTTTTTTTCAAAATATTATAATTTTTCATTGAATCTAAACTACAATCCAAAAGAATAGGAATTTGTGTCGAATTTGATTAATGCATTTACCTATAAAAAAGTTAAATTATTTGTTTGAAAATAGCCGTCGAAGATTTCCAGACTAAAGTCAAAGTATAAACGACTGCAGCTTGCTTTTTAATTATCAGATAAACAAACGAAAGCACTTACAGAATGGTTTTTTTTAATTCTAGGTAGGTAACTACTGCATTTACAAAAAACAAGCACTTTTGTACATAAATATTCTTAACAACGAACATTTAAAATTTCGTTCCATTTTCAAATCAGACAGTCTTTCTTACCGATACCAGCCATCGCAAAATCCGATACATCGGTCGATTGAATGATTGTTGTTATAAGTGCGAGCGGGACGTGGCTATGAGGACCAGATAGACGCATTCCCCTCGCACTCCCTATTCAGTGGACATCCGCCAGTCGATTATCGAACCACTGTCAATTGAAAGTAGCGGATTAAAGAAGAAAGGCACTTCGCAAAAATATTAATTTTAAAGTGTTTCTATAAAAATTAAAAATTAAACCCAACCTAACTGAGATGGTTTCTCACGAAAACGGCGCTTTATAAGTTAACTTGTAATTGTCATAATCTCCTTCTCAAACACCTGACACTTGACTTAAATTAAGAGACTGACCATGAAACAATGACAATATTTTGGAAAAGGGAAATTCCGTTATTTTTTGTGTGAATATGAATATTTGAAATTTTTCTGTTAAAAATAAAAAATAAAAATTCTGAAAAAAAACTCGTAAAAAAATATTTAAAAACGGATTTTGTAAAAACGGATTGACCGTAAACGGATGCTTTAAAAGCACCCGTCTCCTAAGCGCACAAAAACGATCGTACCTAATAATAGTTGATTCGTAGAACCAGAGAAATGGCTACGTACTTTTTTTCTATTTTAGGCGTTACTTACATCAAAACTTAGTTAAAATGCCTTGAAATTAAAAGACGCATCCTACCTATATAAATGACCTGTTTTATATTCTATATAATATTATAATATTGTTTTTACATAATTATGTACAGCGCCCTTGATGTGATTTCTCACGAAAATATGGCTTTATAAGTCATCCTATCAATATCATTATACTAATCTCCCCTATTCGCATCCAATGTGCATAGGGCACTGCATTGACATATTATTGTCATCATTGTTTACAACTGATGTTTTGAAATCGGGTCGAATGTGTCGTCAATGTGTCATTGACTCGGAAATTTCAATATGAAATAATTATTACTAATTAACTGGTGTGACTAGTTTAAGAACCATTAAAATTAAAACATACTGTCACATCTTCTGCAATGAGCACGTCTGTTAATTTATACGTCCATGTTTCACTCAATTCTCAGTTAGAGTGGGACATCGCTATACCGATTCCCTTGCGGCGCGAGAGGGACTTCCGATAACACAGGGGTTCATTTTTTCAGCGTCTGCTAATCGATCACATTAACATGTGTTATTATGGCTTTTCCCATAAAACGACTTCACAGGATGTTTACAATGTCTTTTTGTTTATTCTATCATCTTCGCGATCAAACGGTGACAATTATTACATATTTTTGTTTATTTATTATTATTGATATCACTATCACAGTGTACTTTTAGTTCTGCTTTCAAATTGTAACTATCACCCACACCTTTGTAATTCAATAGCTTTAACATTAATCTATTCAAATTAACTTCAAATATATTTTTTATCGTGTATTAAATTCTGTTAAACTGAAAGAGACTAGAATAGAATTCCAGCCGTCCATGCGCTTTGTAGCTGCAAAACGTGGCGATGTTTCGCCAAAATAGCGCTTTATCATTCTAACTAACTAACTAACCATCACGCCATTTTCCCGAAAGGGTAGGCAGAGAGGATATAACGCCACACCACTCTGTCTTGGCACACTTCTATTGCTTCCTCCACATTCATACATCTTCTCATGCACGCACGTCGATTATTCCGACTTCTTACATGCCCACTTTCAAGCACTTGTTTTACTTTATCACGCCATGTCTTTCTCGGCCTTCCTCAATTTCTACATCCAGGCACAGTCGCATCATATATTTTTTTTAGCCGTTTATCATCATCCATTCGCTCTACATGACCGAACCAACGTTAAAGACCTTTCTTAATTTTGTCGATAGTGCTTATCTTATAATTTTGAAATAAATAAATAAACACTGGCGCCGAATACTGATCGTCTTGCGTTCATATAATACCTAAATTATCAAGATTCACTGCACTTGGAGTACCAATGATCACAATTCGCCTTGCGGCTACCAAACGTGCGGACGGCTGTTATTCTAGAGAATGCAGTGGCGCTTGGCTTTGTATTAACATGGGTGCAAAAATTCATTAAGCCTTCGCTAAGTATGCAGTTAATAATAACGTGTGAGAGGTGAGAACTGTATTATAAATTCTGCAGTTTTTTGCAGAATAATGACTGTTACTGCGTATGTTTCAGCCTTCGTTTCCGCTTTCTCGTGTAGAAACAATGTTATACCATCTCGCCGACATATTTATTACAGATATGTAGTAGAATCTTACATATATTAGAATCTGTTACGAGACTTATAAAAACTTAAACTGCAATAGAATTCATGAATGCTAAGTAATAACATGCTTTGAATGGCGTAAAAGTGAGGTTATTTTATTTAAAAAATCGGTTTGATTTATTTTGCCGCCTAAACCACGCAGTAGGCGCAACCTTACAGGTCAAATCCCGTAGAAAAGACAGTTCGAAACTCAAATAAACTGTTGAAAATAAGTTTTATGAAGTGAAGTTTTATTTAAAAAATGGTTTTATTAAATTTGACATCTCAACAAAGACGAGAAGTTTGGAAGGGAATATGGATATCTAGGCGTTTACAGGGCCTCTGACCTGTCATTGGCTGGGTTAAGTGGCCACTTGATGTATTACAACATTCCCCATTTCATTGATATCGTATTATATTGACCGTCACTTCCCGCCGAAAGTGACGTATGACAGTTCGAAATTCAAATAAACAGTTCGAAATTCAAATTTACGATTTCCATCCGGGGGAATGCGCGCCACATGTGTTGCCATTGGTTCGACTCGATATGTTTTTTATGGCAACATCGTTGGATGTGTTCATAATATAATGATTAGACGGGAAGCCGATGTTAATGCGATATAAATAATGCCGGTTCGTTCTTTTTTTGTCGTCAATTGGATCCTAGACATAATTTATACGACATTTGAGCCTGTTAATGAGATGCTCAATGTATGGGAGAGTAGGAATATACACTTCTCTGGAACTAGTTACAATAATTTTTATTGCCTTTTTACTATTTCTATTTTCATTCAGTAGCTAAAAGCAGACTTCACTTCTCACGAGAATCCAAATAGAATAATAGCTCACATTATATTTGCACCTACTCAAATTTTGTTTACATTGTTATGCCCGCTTTATATGGGGACAGTTTCTTGGTCAGAAACTACACAGTTTTCTTGTTCAGAAAACTGTGCAGTCTGTCAAACTTCTGTCAAAAGACACGCTAAATATGTGTATTTTTGAAACGCGATTGTAAGTTATTATCGTATGTTTGCTCTCAGGAAATTGTATATTAAGCTAATAATGTAAATATGTTATGGTTTTTTACGTATTTAAAAGCATACAATAAAACCAATGTCTACTTAGACGTTACATAAAAAACATTGACTGTCATGTCAGCTTAAATCTGACACTAGCACACAGTTTTTCATGCAGTTTTAACTTTATACGGCGACCGATTTCAGACTGCACAGAAAACTGTGTAGTAAACTGTCCCATATATTGCGGGCTTTACAAGCGTATTTAGACAATTATACCTATCTTAAAATGAGTGCTTATCAAAAGAGGCTAAATTGGCAGTGCATAATGGAGTTCTGGTACCAACCCTTATGTATGGAAGCGAAGCATGGAGTTGAAAAAATAAGGATGAAAGCAGATTGAATGCAGTTGAAATGCGATCTCTCAGGCGAATGTGTGGTAAAACTATGTATGATAGGTGCACTACTGTTGAATTAGAGCAGAATGCAAGCATTATCGACAAATTAAGAAAGGTCTTTTACGTTGGTTCGGTAATGTAGAGGCGATTGGATGATGAAAGAACGGCTAAAAAAATATATGATGCGACTGTGCCTGGATGTAGAAGTCGAGGAAGGCGAGAAAGACATGGCATGATCGAGTAAAACAAGTGCTTGAAGTGGCATGTAAGGAAGTCGGAATAATCGAAGTGCGTGCATGAGAAGATGTATGAATGTGGGAGAAGCAAGAGAAGTATGCCCAGGACAGGAGTGGTGTGGCGTTCTATCCTCTCTGCCTACTCCTTCGGGGAAATGGCGTGATGAGATAAAGGTAGATTTATTAAAACATTATAAATCAATGGGTATCTATACCTGCTACGCCCGGCCCATGCGCTTTGTAGCACCAAGACGACTAGTCGCTGGAATCCAACATCTCACATTTTACGAGTTCAATTTATTGTAGGTAGATAGATTTACTGAGGTTGGAATTGATAACGTACATATCTAATTTTCACAAAAATGGCGCTTAATAAATTATCCAGATATCAACTATAATTATTTTTCTGGAAGCCGACAGATTAGATTTTGTGAAATCCATACGCTTGTGTTATGGGATAATAATATAGTAAAATTACTTAGGTATTTTTATCTCTGTGCCTTGATGTGCTTACCTTCCATAAAGCAATTTAATTCATATTATTTGATATGTTATATTTTTCATGTTCATTATTCAAAGAATAAAAAATATTCACGCGCGTACCTACCTAATAATTTCATGCAACTATAAAAGTACCTACGCGTGTATTTATCTGACAGACTAATGATAAGTTGCTACGGCGCTGCCATCTACCGGCGGCGATTCGTACTAGCGGTTAAAAAATCAAATAAAATCGACACTCGGTAATCTACAAAGAACATCACTAAAGGCGGTGGGGCGTGGTCCGCTCTCTTCGGTGTCCTCGTTCGCGCGTTTGATTTGGATGCAGTTTTTCTATAGCCGTCTCTGTCGACCCCGCCCGCTCACCTATCGGGCGTTCGATCGGTAACGCCTCTCGGCATTGGTTTTAATGTATATTATATAGAATCAATACCACTTCATCTGATAGTGTTGTCAATACTCAATACATAACCATTCGACATTGCGCCGCGTAGGCACATAATCTAACCTTGTGCTTCGCTCAACATATCAAATTTTATTTTGTTTTTTGTATCTGTCATCAATATTTTAATATCATTTTCCTATTTAATCGTTGAAAGCTTCTGATTATTGTGAAAACTGCTAAATTATAACAACCTGCTGCAGTTTTTTTAAATAAAACTTGGATTATTCTTGTATAATTGAAGGCATTTAAATCGCCCGTAATAATACACTAACATATTAAAACTGCACTTTTATACCATTTTTCTAGGTAGTTACTTAGTTATTGTGTTAAAAACGAGTGGGTATAACTTTTTATGTGATATAATTATAATAATTTCAATTTTTTTATCAAGTAAGTAATCAGACCGATTAAAAATATGACGTAGCTGCGTCTCGCTCCCGCTTAATAAATGCAATAAAAGGAAATTGCATTTGATGCATCCACGATATTTTGTTGTTAAGCGTAAATTTTAGATATCATAAATCTTGGAGTAATTTCAATTTTTACTGCAGGGAACGTGTTATTTTTAAAATAAACGTTATTTTTTCCGAGTTTTGTTTATGTTTTCGGTCATTATAATTCATTTAAAGTTGTGAAAATATCACATTTAACACTTAGGACAATGTGGAATCGGCTACAATGAACAAATTAAACGCACAATAAAACCAAACGCCTCATTCAAGGTTTCGCAAGTTATAATAATACCTACAAATAAACACAATGAGCATGAAAATGTACGATAATTTTGTACATGAACATGTTCAAATAACAATACTCGTCTGAATTTACGACATCCATTTCGCACTTATTAATCCTTTGTTAAATTCGTTGCAATAACACAACAAAATACAATAAAAACCAACACTTTAGAGCACCTAAGTATCTATTCAAATCACCAATGATTCTTACATTATTTTAGCAGCATGAATCATCCTCTTTATTGTGCATAGGACACTTATTCCAAATATGACCTCAATTATAAATAACGTAAATTAGGTTCTCAGTTCTCACATTTATTTACTTGTAAAATCTAATCTAGATTAGAATATCTTCGGTAGCAGGCAGAAACCTTCATACCTATTACAAAATAATAGTTTTAAGAAAAGCTTAGTAGGTTTGTTAATCAATACCATGTAGGTAAATAATTTTGATTTATAGATTTTTGATAAACTGTTTTTATATTTGAATGGAAGGTAAGATTTTCTTTTATACTTTTCTCCAATTCGTTCCCTATGGCGCATAAAGCACTGCATTGGTAGCTATACCAACACCAATAAATACTAATATTATTGTAAAAATCCATGTACAATGAGATATTTTATAACTAGTGACTCCCTACTAACCTAACCTAACCTAACCCCGTTAAGTAAATAGTAAAGAAAGGCTGAATTCGACAACTTACAGTTGTTTCAAAATTACACTTTTGGCACCTGAATTTGATACTTGTGTTTTTTTAGAATTAACCAGCAAATCTTATCTCTTTCGGAGAATTTTTCAATTAGGTCTTTTATTTTTTTGGGTCAACGTTGTAGGTGTAAGTAAGTATTAGTGTAAACTTATTTTAACGGGATCCACGCCGTAGAACAGTGGTTAAGATAAGATGAAGTTATTATTACCTACATTGATTTCTTATGCCAAGTGAAAAATAGATATTGAATGAGTATGACAAACTCTTCAAATAATAATGTACGAACGCGTGAACAAAGGCGTTTTACATGCGTTTTGAAAGTGAACACGTGCCGCGTTACTGATATTAATAATAATATAGTCTTGTCCACCTATAAAACTCCATTGTTTTTCTCATATTTTGACGTGTAATTAATAACCAACGTTGTCAATTGACGCTAGCCATCCCACGTTCAAATATTGTCATCTTCTTATAGAAGGCCGTGACTCATTTTAGTACACAAAATCTTCACAACTTGAGTAGGCGTTGTCATCCGAACCTCGCCCACGAGAACACGAAAAAAATCGACATAATCGTATGTAAAAATATGCGCTTCCAACACTATTCACACGTTCACAGTCCAAGCGCAGCTACCCGCACGCGAGGCACGCGCGTGCAATTAGAATGTACCTACACATATTATTTTTAAATTATTTTCTCGAGTATCGATAGGGCATTGTTCGATTCGAATGTGCGTAGTGAGTAAAATTGTTTAATTTATGAATAACGTCGATATTCACACTCCAAATAGCGATCGCGTGCGCGCTGCCTAGGCTAGTGAGATTAGATTGTAATTCGAAGTAAAAATGTGATTATTATGGTTATTACGGTAATAATGTATTAAAACTTTTACATTCCCAATACATGAAATATGAATTTTCGATTCTACTACGCGATATCAGTCTGTTCTAAATGTCGATTTTGAATTTATTCTAAAACCTAAAAAAATAAATTCCATACTTATTGGAAAAAAAACACTTAAATTTTAAGTATTTTTAAAATCTTAAAATCAGTGAACTTCTGATAATATTAACATTTTTATGTCAAATCAAAAATCACAATCCTCTCCGAGAGGATTTAATTTCTGTTTTATTTTCAAAAACCATTTAAAATCGTGTTTATCTCCACAGATTTGTAATTTGAATTTCCGACCGATGAGAATTTCATCGAATTCCAAATTCGTAATTTAAACTAAACCACAGACAAAAATATACAGACCTGTCGGCTGTCATTAATTTTTAAAAAGCATTTTTCACTCAACGGCGGTAGTAAGAAGTCGGTTGACACACGAATTGGGTGGGTCGTCTCTATGGCGACCACTCGTCTACTAAAAACTTATTTCTTTTCAAATTCTATCTCGTAGGTTGTAGCATTTACCGATCTACAAAAGAAATCTGTGAACCCGTGTTTCCTACGTCAACTTGTCACTTACTAATCCAATAATCAATCAAAACAATATCCATTCATTTATTTTTGTCTATTAATATGTTTGACAGTTAAAAATGTACATCTTCAAACTCAGCAAAAAGAGGAGTAGGTACCTACTTACCTACCTAGTTCACAAAAGAGCAAAAATCCTAAAATTTCGAATATTATTCTTATTAATTTTATGTCGATAATATTTTATTGGGACACCACATTATTCATTTTTTATTCGACAATTTTGAATTATTTATTCGTATTTTTTTCATTTCATTTTTATGTAATTTTTCATTGCGTATAATTTTAATTTGTTTTCAATTACTACTACTATCTACTACTACTTTCCCTAATCCGCACATAATGGTGCATAGGGCACTGTATCGGTACACCAAGTGCAGTGTATATTAATTATTTTATTACAATTACGCAAGATGATCAGTCATACGCTTCAGTACCAGTTTAAGGTATCACACATGAAATGTAAGAAATGTAAGAAAATCACATGTAAATCAATATTTTCATGTTGATCCCGTACGGGAATCGAACCCGCGACCTCATGCACAGTAGCTAAATGCGCTACCACTATGCTACGGCTGTTTTAAAAAAAATGCCGCTTAAAACTTTAAAAACACGTTTTCAGAAGATGGGTAACTCGTAATAATTTTATGATTTTATCGCCTCGACTGCAATAAACTATATGAAAATATCAGAGTATTTTTAACTGTTCTTTTCACCTATAATCATTATTACTTTTGACGATCGATATTAATTTTAGACACAAAAATTCGCAATAAATGTCACATTTTCTCCATCATCCCGAGTTTTAAGGAATTTCCTTTGATGTGTGTGAGATGGGTATCGTTAAATTTTTCATATAAAACGATTAAGTTTCTATTCCGATATCCAGAATCATAAATAATAACCGTTTTATTACTTCTTGAATATTTGTGCGACAGATATGACTGTACATGCCATCGTAACGTTTGTAACTGTTACAAAGATATTTTATTTTATTCTACAAAGACAATAAAAAAATAACTAATTGTCCTAGAAGCGATCAAATGGTTAATTTTCATTTTAATCTAATAACCCAAAAAACAACTCTGTTTTTACGCCATTTTTCAGAAGTGTCTTTTTGATCAATACTTGATCAATATGAAAACTTTTTTGATAAATAAAATATATTTTTTAAAGAAAAATTCAATTAAAATTAAATCGTGTTTTTAAATCAGGTAAATATATTTAGGTTGGTGTTTAAAAATATTGTTTAATAGCTGAAAATAAATCATATTTTGAGAACATTAATAAATAAAAATACATTATATGGATGAAGGCGTTAATTTATTATCTTCTATGTTAGAATGTATGTATCTAATCCAAATACTGATTTTATTTAAGTGCAGAAGTATTTTATTTATATATGGCGTATTATCTAATGATCGGAGGTAAATTTTCATTCTCATTTGCGAGTTGAATGAATGCATTTCATTAATAGCTATTCTCAAACGCTCTTCAACGCATCAGTGACAAAACTGTCAAATTGATATCTCTTCCGACTGATTGTCAATGCAAGGATCATTCATTACCTGATCTAAATTGATGTCTTTGCGGACTTTGTCAATTACTGTCTTTGTATGCTTTTTGGTCAGATTGCTTAGGTCTAAGTGCAGTGTAATGAGTCTCTATTTACTTATCTTTGGCTTCATTGTCTCTTGGTGCGCTGTGCCAAGGATTTTTTTGTCTTTTTTGTCCTTTTGGCTGTTTTGCTTGCTCCGCCGCGGCCGTTTTGTTGTTTTGCTTAGATTCCGACCTTTCGCTGAAGTGATGTTTTGTGTCTCATCAAGATTCTGAGCTGTCAATCTGCTTTGAGAAGATGTTAGACTATTATTTGCGCATTAGCGTGAATGGAAAACACATGTCTCAAGTCTGAATGGATAGCGCCACATTAACCTTATTTTGTAACATTCTTACTCACATAATCCACTTATTTTTCACTACCATATCAAATTCGTACGCATGTTTCGATTTCTGTATATTCATCAACGGATATTTTAAAATTTATTAACTATTTTAATGATACATAAACACCGTTTGCCATAAAGTAGCGTGGCATTATTTTTCTCCGTCTACCACCATTTCAGGTACCCTATTTTTGCATATAACTTATTCATTATAGGAACTTATACCCATATTATCTAAATTTTAATAATTATACAACGCTGCGATATAAATATTTTTACAATTGGAATCTCAGCAGAGACGAGAAGTTTGGAATGGAATGTAGATATCTAGGCGTTTACAGGGCTTATGATCTGTCATTAGTTGGGTTAAGTGGGCAGTTAATGTATTACAACATTCCCAATTTCGCCTAGTACATTATTTGTCTTAAATATCCTTATCCCCTTGCCTCTATTGAGATGTCAATTGTTAGTTATACTTATGTTAGATGAAATCCAGTTTTTGTCTACAAGTATTTGGACACACTCAAAATATTTTAGAAGTATTTTTAATTTATAAGTTTTAAAAATGTAGGTATGTACAATTTAAGCAAATCGAATAATAGTACTCACATACCTACTTATAAAATTATTAAGTAGGCAGGTACCTAACTACGATTCAATTTAAAATTCTCTTCCATTTTCCAAAAGTATTATTTATGTTAACCATAACACAGAAGAAATATCTCTGAACACAATGAATGTTTCGAATCTAGAACAGAAAATTGAATGTGTTCGACATTTGAATATGAAAAAATCCCCCTGGTATGAAAACGTACGTCTAGCATTGTTCCCAACGCAACCACACGACAGGACACCTGTTGATAGCACACGTGACGTCATAATATAACGATGGTGATGTTGTCAGAGGCAAACCTTGATATACATAATACTAACTTTAGGATAAATACGGGGGACGTTGTGTTGTTTTGCTTACAAATTCATTATAATGTAGGTACCTAGTTATTATCATAGACGATATTGATATTTGATCAATCAGTGCGTGAATATGATGATCACCCCAAAAACGTCTTAAAAAATAAAATACCAACCTACCTGATAATAGATATCTGTGTATACATGGTGGAACAAAACACGATGTACAAGTGGGAAAGCAGTGAATCTACATAATATTTGGAGTCGATTTTGTAGGATGTAGATTTTTTTTTTTGACTTGATCCGTAGTTTTTGAGACAATTTATTAAGAAGTTTATTTTTTTAGATAATTTTTTGCAAATTGTTATCAAATACCATGTATGTATTTAGTCAAATTAATACTATCCATTAATAAAAAATAAATAAAAACACGGTTTTGTGAAATTTTACTTTATCTGCTGTACTAATAAAAGCTTTTATGAGAAGAAAAATTTTTTTTCAAGCTTAGATCAAAAAGTCATATTTCGGGTTTCGGGTTGTACTACGAGTTCTGTTACACCATGTATATAGTAAGATATAATATCTTTGAAGAATACTTCATTTGAATAGCCGGTTAGCTGGTTTAAGTGATCACCGCTCACTCACCATTCTGCTCAAGTTTCTTTATAGTTTGATATGGTTTTTTAACTGTCGCTAACGTGACGGATAGGATTTTTAATACATATTTTGAACACTGTTAACTAGATGTACCTACCATGATACTGCTGAATCGCCCGTAGTCCAATATTTGGGTAGGTAGGTACCTACTTATATTTTTTAAATAAAAAAATATTAATTTATGATTGTTTTCTTTTTGTTTCAGGTAATTAAGCTGATATTTCAAGTCAAATCCCAAAAGAAATCTGGAAAATTCTAGAACAGGTGAGTTTAAATGTTCAGTTTAAACGTTTGAATATAGAACCGAGCTACCGCTGTGAATTATGTCGTTGCTTTCAACATTCGAATTATTTACAGTTTCAAAAATCGAAGTCGTTCTAAAACCGAGCAACTCCCATTAAATAAGTCGTTTAAAAAGAGACAAAATCGTTCCACGACATCGACAGACGCATGCCACATGTCCGCCAGTTTTTTAAACATTCGATTTTTGAATATTCGAATTTGGAAGACGTCTCCGCGGGAGAGTAATTACAATAAGAGACACCAAATTAATGGCAACATTTATTTTAAAATTCAGTCGTAGAGTTGTTTTAATTGTTTCTTTTATGGCAGTTAATGGACAAATTTAAAGGATTATTAAATTTTTTATTATTCCCGTGTGAAATGCGGTCTATAAATTTGACATTTGGTCGGAATTTGGTCTAAACAAATGAGAAACGCTGTAATCTGGTGATATTTCTACTTGACATATTTTACACTCTCTAATCTATCATTCCAGATCTCTAAAACTCTCATTTTTTCACCTAGGTGACATTTTTCCGTTCTCCCGCCTTTTCGAAACGGATTTTTTAAAATTAGAATGCGATAATCTCGTTCTATTCTTCGTTTGAAATAAAATGTCAAATTTGAAAATGTAGCGCGTTCGCGCCGTGTGAGAACGTTCGTACTTTAGGAGCAGATGTTTTTTGCTGCTTGTGTTTCGTGGCCTGTTTTATTTTTTTGTTTTTCGACCATAAGCCGCGATCAGTTTTATGAATGAAGGGATTATTCCTGTAATGAATGAACATATTCAATCATCAATTATGTTCAGATCTCTTGAGAATGCGCAGACACAAGACAATATTAGTACAAATCTACCTACGTGCATACATTCATACTTACACTCACACTAACTTACCACCGACATAAGATTCTAAATGAACACTGACACAAAAATAAAAGAAGCGATACATTTTTCTAAATTATTTTCTACTCTTTTGACAGAAAAATTTCGTATTTATGGTACAAGTACCTACTTATAGTGTCATAGGCACAGACTCCAATTAAAATACACTAAAATTTATTTAAGAATGTCATGCTTTTAGTTTAAAACAATGATTACTACGTGTTAAAAATAATTGTTTTAAACAGTGCTATTTTTACAATCTGGCAACACAGAATTGACATAGATAGGACATCGGCCAATCAGAGCTTCGATTCGTTTCCATGGCACATTATATCTATCAGAACACATATTATCCGTGCAACACTTTCTCTTGTTATTGTGATGCTGTTCGATATTTAAACTTCAAACATCCGCTGTGACAGATTCGTTCGATGTTCAAATTCGAAACTTCCGCTCCACAGATCGTAATGTAACACGAAAAGAGTTTGAATTTTGAATTGAGAACATCCGCCGAACACAAATTAATTTATTTGAATTTTTACATTCTTTTTTGTTTTAACGACAATACCAAAATTACGAAATTACGCCAGCCAGCGCGTTTACAATGTTTTAATTGTTATTTTTTACAATAAAATTGTGATTACAATCATAAACAGGTACATTATACTTATGGGTTGTCTATGTCTAATTGTACCTATGTACCCATATGTCTAATTGTACCTACTGTACTGTATAGTTATTATATGTAAAATCGTAAACTAGTAGATATTTAGATAGGAAATTATCAGCTTATACTTATATTCGTAAAGCCATTCATGATGCTGCATTTAAAAGAGCTTTGCATTCCAGAAACTAGCTGAAAGCTCAAGGCAAGGTTTCAATACCGATTCGCAATCAGCGCACAAAATTTGGGGAGCGCGCTTTTGCGGTTGCAGAATGAATTGATAATTCGAAAGAAACTTAAGACCTCTATTATTGGTTCTGGCGTGCAGATATTAATATAACATTACTTTTTAAATAAATTATATCAGTCATGCCACGTCAAACCAGTATTTGAGAAGGTCAATTTTTTTCTGTTAAAATTCAATAAATTTGTTTAAAAAACTTTGAAAAAAAAATTTAATGATTATTTTTTATACAATTTGTTATACCGTCTGCGTCTTCAATAGTTCTCCATCATTTCACGCTTGCTATAAAATAATCTTTTTAGTAAAAAAAAAAAAAAAAAAGATAACTAAAAACCATGTTCTGACATATTCTCTTTATGTAAATAATCAATGTTTTTTTAATATGTATAATGACACATGGGTTGAAATATGCGTTATTAAAAAATACGATGCATTAAACAATGCGGCTTCTTCGTTCCACCTCTTCCCTGATTACGATATAATTTAATTAGTATTTTAGCAGAGTTTGTATTTGCGCTACTGATTAAATTTCTTCATTGGAACCTACAAAATTAAACATTGATATGGGATATCAATCCAGCCAGAGGACCAATTGATATTTCATTTCTGTTATTTTTATTTTTATCGCCTCCTGATAAATTCCGATATGACTTTTAGACATTTCCCATTTCCGGCGTCCATTTCCTGTGCTAGTTAAAATGGCCGCCGTCCTTTGTGCTCAAATCGACAAACTATAATAATATCATTGTCAACCGATATTCAATCATATTGCGGTCTCCAATAATAATAAAAATATCGTCACGGAAATGTAATTATCAAAATTGATGGTATTGCAATATAATTTTGTAGTAACTAAGCATAATATAAAATCATGTAAATTCAATAGATCGAACGAATAATCAACGTAAATAACACATCCAATATGTTTGAATTTGTTTCAAATTTAATTCGAACGTCAATTGGAATTTTATGTATTTTTGTATTCATTTAAATTCATAAATAGAATAAAAGGAATACTTTAAAATAGGTACCTGGCATTATTTTAAACTTTTATTTTACAGATAGGTACATGTACCTATGTTTAAATTTTATCGCGTTTTTAATCTGAATCAAACGAAAATTAAAAAATATCGATGTGGAAAAATGTAGGATTAAATTTTAGATTTTTTAGCTACCAAATAGAATTAACAGCTAATTATTATTTAGATACATCTAATATCGTAACAAAAACGAATTTCGGATATATGAGTTAAGCGATCCTTTTACACACTTTTAATATGTTCCCACTATTTATTTCGATCATAACTACTACTTAATACCTACATTTTCTACTTGTTATTTGTAATTATAATAAAAGTGATTATTTATGATTTTTTGTGTGCAGAGCAGTGTATAAATTGTACAGCAATAGTTTCACACATAGTAACTATAAGACGAGCTGACACGCTATCGCAACGCTCGCACATTGACGGCATAAATATCACAACTCATAACTGAAAAAAAATGTTTTAAAAAGTCGTCGAAAACAATAACATACAATAAATCAATCATTGAAATCAACTCGAAACTTGAATTAAGAGTATCATTATTTGAGTATCGAAGAGCGCATTTGAATTAAGAACAATGCGACATAAATTTGAATTTCGAACAGACCTCAACTAATTCAATCTGTAGAATATTTAATAAAACAATTTGAACGGTGCATCTATCAAACGATATCCTCATAAATTCTCTCACCCTAATTTCGTCCTTTCTCCGCCGGCAAACGGAAAAAAGGACGAGAAAAAGAAAGAAATTAATTTTTAAAAATGCATTACCATCATTAGGCCATCATTCATCGCTCAGAATCTCGAATCTAAGACAAAAGATGTCGTGGGCGCGCCGTGATTTATTCAAAACGCTTTTTTTGTGTTACGTTCCATTCACGAAAATTCGAATATTCAAATTTCGATTCCCCCTCCCGAATGCGTGACAATCTCTGAATGACGTAATCATTCAAGTTCGGGATAATATACAGAATTCGAGATTGAATAACAGTTAATTTTCGAAGACGGATTTCGTACGAATATCAAAGCGAATTGAAAATTCTAAAGATTATTTTTGTATCTGGCATTGATATTTGACAGATATTGCTTTTTTAGGATTAATTTCGCAGATTTTTACAAACTAATAAAATTAACTAATGGATTTTAATCCTTGTGACCTGATTAAATCAGTGATATATTATAGCTATCCCTTTCTGTCGCACTAATATTTCTCAGTTGAACGTTTCTAAAAGAAACCCTTCTACCTTCATTAACATTCGAGCATTACATGCCAAGTAAGATACGGATTGGTTTAAATAGTATTTTTTTAACCCAATAAAATATTACACAAAATTTAATAATAAAAATTATTTTTTTTATTTTTTGGTAGGTATTTTAAATAAATATAAAATCCATACATATAAGTTTAATGGTGTGAATTAAAGGTGTTTATGGCTGCTGTTATAGCACAGCACTATTATGTCATTCACAGATTGTGCAATAAAAACTATTCTTTTTTCAATTCGTTCAAATTTAGAACAATAATTCGGAATTCAAAATGAATTAACAGGAACAAGCTTCGCCATACCCTCACGATTCGTGTATTCACTGTTTAATACAATCGAAGGGTTGTTTTTTTTATTTTGTTCTTTTTTCGAATCGGTGTTAACGCGGGGTTTTGTATGTAAATCGAAGTTTTCAATAGATGTCGCCGGCACACATTATTCCAAACATGACCGCAATGACGTGAGTGACAGATGCATGCAAATTAAATGACACCGAGTTTTTTAGATTTTTTCTGTTTTTAACAATAGGGCTTTTTGTACTATCGACCAATAAGCGAACTTAACACATGTTTTTAAAAATTAAATTAAAAACAAAATTTTAAAAAATGGGTTTTGAAAAAAAAAAATACGTAAATTTTACTATATATTTCTATTTTCTTTTATACATTTCGTAGGAAATTGTGTTTTATTTTATTTAGAAAACCAACAGAGAAATACATCCAATTTTTATTTTATTTTATTATTAAAATGTTTAAAAAGCTCCTCGCCCATTTCTATTTATAAAAAACAAAAATTATCATCCGCCTCGTAGCATAGTGGCAGCGTATTTGGCTACCGTGCATGAGGTCACAGGTTCGATTCCGAAGGGGGTCAACATGAAATATTTATTTACATATGATTTCATATTAATATTTCATGTGTGATACCTTGGACTGTTACTGAAGCATAATACTGAAAATCCTACCTTCATGTAAAAAAAATGATCAAGATACACTGCACTTGGTGTACCAATGCAGTAGTAGATAACATGACGAAAGCGTTTTTAAACTCAAAGGTTACCACATCAAAATAATTGTCCTTAACATACTTAACATCATCTCCATAAAGGTATTTTGCTTTAAGTACTTATTAGAATAATTTTCAGATAAGTATGCAAGTTGAATTATTGCTATTTCGTTTCCCACTGCAAACCCAACACATCTATAACCTTTATTATTTCATCCTTATTTCCCGGGGTAACTGGTTTGATCCGCGCTCTTATTAAATATTCAAGATTTTTCATTTTCCCCATCTTGCAGGGAGTTTGTACCGTGTCGCGCCTCACCCGCCCTAGCTTAGCGGAGTTTACACCGTACCGCGCCGCGTAATCGCAATCCCTACCCGTTTTGAACGAAATATTGTAGTTATATTTATTTTCTATTTTATTTTCTTTATTTGGGAACTCAACATCAATACAATTGATTATAATAATAATGAGAATAAACACATTATAAAGCTAATAAAAGTATAATGAACAAAAATGGCATTGTTGATTGGGCGTACGCTTCAGCAGTTTTACTACCTAATACTACTTTTCCTTATCCGCACCTAATGGATCATACATATATAACACTTAATTTGTACCTACAGCAATTTCAGTGTTTCTTGATTATTTATGAATAAACACAAGAAAATTAGATAGGTATTAATATTTTTGGGATTATATTAATTCTAATTCATCATCATCATAATCGTCATACGGAATCCAGGCCAAGTGATCGCCGCCAGCTCCCGCACATCCTCCCAAGTCAAGTCCACGTCCCGCTGCTCTGACGCAAACTGCCGACGAATTGTTAACAGTGGACGACCAGGACGCCGAGAGCCTTGTAAAATAGGCAAGCGTGGTTAAGGCTCTCGGGAGGCATGCGTAGTATATGGCCTAGCCAGCCGAAACGCCTTCGCCGGATGACAGTAGATACCAAGGGTTACTGTGTCCGTTGCGTCACCTCTTCGCGCGTGTTCCTTACAAAGTCAAACCACCGCACACCTAAAATTCTTCTAAGACACCTATCCTCAAAACTCAGAAGTCTGCTATCTTGGGCCCTGTTAGGTGCCACGATTCGCAGCCATAATTCTAATTCACGTAAAAGTATACTCTGATACTTTGTTGTGTCGGGGTATGCATTGGATATACGCTGGCGCCTCACTCCTCTCCTTAGGTCGGCGGAGTTTTTACCGTGTCGCGCCTCCATCTTTACCCGAGTACCCGCAAAGTGTGCATGATGCATTATGCGGATAGATTGCAGCCGTATTCCCGAGAGTATCGGCGTTGATTATGCAGCGTTCACCTTCCATCCGAACCAGTTTTCAGCGTGAGAAATTTTAATGTCAAAAGTTAGGAAATAGTAGTACGTGGTAAAGGTAATCGAATTTTTTTATTAGACAATAAATAATAATAAAAACATAAACCGCTGCGTGTTGGTTTCGTTTCGAAAAAATATCATGTGGCGTACTTTCATATGAATTTATTCATCACCTTTCTAATCCTCCACATATAAATAGAGTTATAGTTTTGTTTACGTTCACAAATATACATTTTTTGTGCCTGGATGTAGAAATCGAGGAGGCACGAGGGGGTGAAGACCATGGCATGAATCAATAAACACAAGTGCTTGAGTGTGGGCATTGTAAAGAAAGAAATAATCGCATGCGGTGCGTGCAGTGAAGATTCGCCCATGCATCATGCTGGGGAGTAGGAGGAATCAAAGAGATAGTAGTATGGCCAGGACCCCCACACCAGAAGATGGTGTGGCGTGTCTATCCTCACTGGCCTACGGCTTCAAGGGGGAAATGGGACGTGATGTGCTGAGTTAGTTAGGGTAGGGTGGCTAATAGAAAAATTTTGGATATAATGGCGTTTAATTAAAAGGTATGGTTGGTAGTCTTGATTTGAAATGGTAGGTGGTGGAGGATTTACGATTATATTCTGCGTCAACATTGCGGAGCGAATCAAATTTTGGGGGATCAGTGGTAGGTTTCTGGACAGATCCCGTTACCTGTCGGGGAGTATAATATATTAAAGATTACATAAATATGTACCTATCATAATTTGATTAACGAGCGCCAATCCATTTAGCCAGATCAGGTCTTTTCAAATTTTTAATCATGCAACATAATATTAACATTATGAAGCGTTTTATATTACACGTTAATTTTGGCAATTACTCCGAGATATGTTGGTTCCTGTATTAGTACAGTATAAGATCAAAATATCTAGACATTTTTGGGAGGATGAAAATACTCATAGTATTCGATTTCTTGGGCGCGACCGTATTGGACCCTCCATAACATCTTTACAACAACGAGCAAAATATTTGTCAGACGTCCATTTCTTATGGCAGGCATATTTCGCCCCTAACCGTACTTTCGGGGGATGATTTTGGTTCGAATATTGGATCTGTAAATCTCGACCAGAAGCTGGCGGTTACTATGCTTATAGCAGCGGCATAGCTGCGGAGGAATAAGTGATGACCTTAAAAACTTTTGCATGAGGTTAACGTGAGATTAAGCTTTTTGTGGTGTTGATTTGGGGTAAATTGGTGGGGGTGGTGTTAATGAGGCAAGATGATGTTTAGTTATGGGAGTAATAGATGTGTGCTGGGGTATATTACCTTATATCTTGCGTTGGGTATGCAGTTAGGGTGGGGTATTTATTTATCTATTGTGGTTTTTTTAACTCTGGGTTCATGGGATGTGTAAATTTTTATCTGTTTGACAGTATATATATTTATCTTTCTTATAGTGTGTTGTCTTTAAAGGGACCTTGATTGTTGATTGCTGAATTGTGGATTCTGTGATGTGGGTGACCTGTTCTGGTATTATATCTTAAACATGTGTTATGTATTCTAATATTTGTTTTGTTGTTGTTTCAATAACGTAAGTATATACAATTTCGAATGAAGGTCGCTTAAATAATGACTTGAATTTATATAATTTTAGTACTTGTTTTTTGTATAAAGTAAATTTCTTAGCTTGTTTTTTAATTCGTTCACTGTCGAACTTTGACAATATTCTACATATTTCTAAATTATATTGTTTTTACATAATACGTGCATAAATAAATAATATATGTTTTTTATGTTAGGTACCTATTACTACTTTCCCTATCCTACACCCAATGGTGCAAATGGCACTTGCATTAGTTTTACAGTGCAGTGTTGTATCTTGATCATTTTATTACTATGAACTTAACGTAAGTGTTCAGTCTTACGCATTCAGAAACACAGTCCAAGGAATACACAACCATGGAAATATTAATATGAAAAACACATGTACAATTTAAATATTTTTTTTGTTGATCTCTCCTACGGGAAACGAACGCCTCGACCTCATGCACGGTGGCCTAAAATGTACTTAACTAACCACTTGCCTACTAGGCTATGCATTAGAAGGGAAGGTACATAGATAGCTATAAATAATTTAGGCTTAAAAAAAGGTACCGACTTACGTGAAACATATTGTTGGGGTGAGGTTAAAAATATTATAGCGAAAATGGTTGGGTGGGTTGAAATTTTTTCGGCATTAAATTCCTCACAGGACAGTTGTCGGATTATGTTCGTTTAAAAAACGGCGCGATTTAAAAACCGACGATAAATGTTTTTCATCACATGTGAATATTCAAAAAGGATAAAATTTACATCTAGATACGCGAAGAAATCTCCAATTATTCTAAAAACAAATTTTTTTTATAAATTTTTTATTTTAAAATTTTATTATTTTTTTATTTTTTTTTTTTTTTTTTTTAAAATTTTACCTACCCCGCGCAATATGTTCTCCCTTTTCACGAAATATACCAATACTCCTATGTTAGCAGAAAAAAATAATTTACATACGTTCGTAAGAAAATTATATAGAGGTATCTTAATGTTTATGCTAATACACATCCATGATAAACACAAATAGAGACCACCGCCCCGTTGTCTTATTTTGCATATTAATAATAAATCTAAACGTTAAGGGATGAAAATGGTAATGTTAACACCACATCTCAGAGTATTCACATAGCCCGTTTGCTTCTTTTAAAAGAATACTCGTGTTGTAATTGTGGTAAAATTTTAAAATCGAATTGTTTGGTTGATCGTGTTGAATTTTGTATTTTTTTAATTCCGTAAACTAACTACTAAACTACTACTCACTCCCATAACCGCGCCCAATAGGGTGCATCTCGGGCACTGAAATTGATACCCCCATAGTGCATTGATCGTCTTAATGATATCGTTAAATGTATTGCAAGATATTAATATTTTCGCTTCAGTGATCAGTCCAAGGTATCAGTGTATTATTGGGATATATCACAATTCGGCTGCGGACAATATATAATTAAGGTATAATAATTCTATCAAATCTCCTGTAATTTTGATCATAGTTAAATGTTAAATTAACTAATCTCTTTAGGAGAAAAAAAATACACATTTAAGCCACTTAATATAATATAAAAGAACATTTCACGCTCACAGATGTTGTCATTCAGAATATTTGTTATTGATCTCTTATTTCTATGGAATATGATTAAGTTTGTATATATTGGATTTGTCTAATGGTCTTCATATAACCACTATCCAAATGGCGTAACAGGGCCATGTATTGAATCAGTGACTCTTAATTTATTGATTAATGTTTTATTAACATAAAATGTTATAAGTTGTAATTAATAGCCGTAGGCTTATATTGACGCGATAATCTAGGATGCGATGACAAGTCTTTGGATTAATTAAAGCTTGAATATAGTCCTATTAGTCGTGTCATATAAATGCATAATTCTTTGGAACAGTGCTAAGTGTTATACGTAATAAAATTTTATTTTATATAGTATATTGTCCGTCGCTCGTAGTGTAGGTGTATAATTGCGTATTTAGGCCTACGCTATTGAGTGGTCTACGTGTTCGATTCTCAAACGACTGGATTAATAAGAAAAAATTATTTTCTTGGTAAAATGTGAATTTTCATCATAAAAAATAATTAAATGATACCTTTCGCAGTTGGCTGATCATCTTGCTTAATAGTAGTGTGATAGAAATATATCTTCACTTGGTGAACAAATTCAGTGCCCAGATCAAGAGCACCATTGGCGTGTGCGGATAAGTAGAAAATAGCATAAAATGTGTGATGAATTACAAAAGGTTCAATATAATAATAATTGAACAAAATGACTACGGTTTGACACTTCCCAATACAATAATTATTTTTTAAAATTAGGTAAAATACTACTTAATACTATATACTTACAATTTAGGTCCAACCAAATCTCATTAAGTTTCAAATTAAAAGCATCTACATAATATGTATTATGTAATATAATATGTACAAAACATTGATGGTGATCGTTTTATTTTAACATCTAAATTGTTATTTTTTGGCCATTTCATCTGATGAATGTTTTCATTAAATACAATCGCATCGCCAGTCCCTAAACCGCGCATGTGATGATACAGATAATTCAAAATGTCTTCATCTCGCTCGGGAACATACTGTTGTATGAATTATTAATCATGTCCATATGTTTTTTGCTGGGATAACTATCTCTTGATCCCCAATCCATTCCAAACATACATCGAGATAAATATTCTACATATCTTGCTACTTTTCTCCTGAGCAATCCTCAATTAACTGCTATGTTTTAATGTTTTAATAAAACAATAGTATTTAGAATTATCATGAAATGGCGTGATGGTTAGTTAGTTATTCCCTCACAATAGTTAATAATAATTTTAATAAAAAATTATAAAAAATTAAATATATGCATATCTTCAGACAATTTGCACATATATATTTCTATTGTGTGATATACTTTTTTCAATAAAACCTAAGCGGCTTGTGCTTGAAAACAGGAATCGGGGTCGTGGCGGAGTAGGGATGTATGAACCGGGGATCTCTAAACTCAGAGACCGCGACGCTACCACTGGGCCATCACCCGTTCGATATTTCTAGCGTTACGATAATTTCTAGGCACTGATTTTAACGAAAGATCGCACTATAAGGGTAGGTAGGTATTAGCTCTCAACAATATTACGAAATAATTTATACCTACTTATGGAGTGCATAGTAATAATAGCCTAAACTGCTTCTTTTTTTACAGCTACAAAGCGAATGGATGATTGGGAGAAAAAAACAGATGAATTGGATCAAAGTTTTAGTTTATTTTCTATGTATCTAAAGGTTTAATTTTTATATACTAGTTTTTCTATTGTAATATTTAAGTACAAAAATAATATTTTCTTTTTTTGAAGTATCTCCTTTCACGTTTATTCAAAGAGTACATTTATCAATGCAGACCATAAATTTTTAATCTGCGCTTTAAACGAATGCTTCAAGAAAGTAACTAGGTAGGTACTTAGCGTTGATCACCCCAGCAATGGGGATGATTCCGATCATATATTCTCATATGCAAAAACAGGGTGGGTTTTACAATACACCCCGTATAAAATATTCATAATTCGATTAAGGAATAAATGAGTCAAAAGAAACGACACACACACATAAAGGAATAAACATAAACACACATACGTAACATACTATATAATACACAAATATACAAGCATACATGTATTACACATACGCACACATATTATTCAAACGTGTATTCTCTAAAACAACACCCCTTGATATATAAATAGGGGTGTCGAAAAATACAGTTAATTTTTTGAAACCTTTGTATTTATTTCCTGTTAAATAATTTATGCGAATGGTATATTCGGAAACATTCAATTGTAGATGCCTTGGAGAAATGGGGAAAATATAAAATATTATTTAAGTTTTAATTTCTATGTATTAAAATTTAGCGTTTGAGCACAATTAATTAAAAGCTTATCTGAAGTTTTTCATTTAATTAAAGTTTAGCTCTTGGGTCCAAATTCAAATGTTTATCTTTTAGCTTTTCCTTTTAATTCCAAAATTTAAATTAAGTGTTATCTTGTTGGCTCTCTTTTTGGCAATTCCAAATTCAAGATCTTAGTCTCTTTGGTCCAAATTAAAGTGTTATCTTTTAGCTTTTCCTTTTAATTCCAAATTTAAATCATAATATCTTCTTGGATCTCTTTTTAGCTACTCCAAATTCAAGATCTTATTGAAGCTTGACTCTTTGGTCCAAATTTAAATGTTATCTTTTAGTTTTCTTTATTTCCAAATTTAATTTCTGTCTTATTGAACGCATTACATACATAGTCAGAAGTGAAACAGCGAAGAGTAAATTTGATTTTATTTGCCATTAAACTAAATTCGCGTGCCGCTGGCTCAGTGCCAAAGTATGCACTTCGCGTAAACTTCAGTTCGAATCCTTGCTTAATAGAAAACACATTCATATCTTCTCTCGGTTCTATGTATTTCCCTCTGTACCTAATGATGACATAAATTACTTTGTGACTATATTATACCTAACGGCTTTATTAGTAACATTAAAGATTATTTTGAGAATTTTTTTTTTTTTACTATTTTAAGCTGTCTGGAAATTACACACGAAACACCAATGAAGTTATACACAAAATTGAAAATACCTTACATTATTTTACTTAAATCTTTTATTGTTTTTTCGTAATTATATTTTTGGACCATTCCGCTATCTACCTTCCATATATCCGCACCAATTGGTGCATAGGGCACTGCATCGGTACACCATGCGCTAGTGATTCTTGATCATTTTTATTACATGAAGGTAAGATGATCAGTCATACGCTTCAGTACCAGTCCAAGGTAGCACACATGAAATATTAATATGAAAATCAACATATTTATAAATATTTCATTGTTGACTCCCCGTACGGGAATCGAACCCGCGACCTTTATGCACTGTAACCAAATGACTACCACTATGCCACAAGGCGGACTCTGCTATCTACTATATCTAAAGTAGTCATATATTTTGTACATAATATAAATGTATTAATCAGGGTAAAATTGTTTTTACCGATATTTTGGGGTGGTTTCGAAATGCCGAGCTCAGAGCGAGGGATGATTTTGAAGATGTCATTTAAAAATGAAACGGTTTTTAAATTAGACCAGTATTATTAGCCGAGTGGCATTCATTTTGTATTCCTTGTTTCTTTTTGGGGGGGAGGTGTTACATGCGTCTCTTTTCCTATTTATTTGAAGGGAGGGTATTTGAGCAAACGTTGTATCACAGCCGAATTTTAATGTCAAATGACCGTTAAATTTTCGGATTTATGATGTTATTATTACAATGGCTAAATGTACATTGAGGTTTCATTTGATTCTGACGTACTTTCGAGAGAAATTCGTGTGAATTTACAATTGTTATCGAAAGTTTTTTCATACAAATAAGTTTTTATTATTGTTTGTGTCACTTACTCAATTTAATTTATTGTAAATGAAAAGGCGGCCTCTGCAGCTTAGTGGCTAAGACGCCGGACACACTATGCGGAGGTTTCGGGTTTGATTCCTGGTAAAAACGCAAAAATGGAAAGTGTTTTTTTTATATGCCTGGGTTTCTTGTTATGTTGTTCCCCTCCTCTGTTATTAGAGGCTTTCGGTCTGTGAGCTGATTAAGTCTAAATAAATAATTTAAATATGCTGTGAATCGGGTTGTGGTCGTGTGTTTATTTATAATTAGAATTTAAAAATGTAGAATTTTAATGTTTTGAATCTGTTAACCACATCTTTTTGGTACTTTCTAGCTCAAAATTGTTCCCAACAATTTTAAAGTCATTAAAATCGTGAGAATCATCATAAAAACACTGCCTTTTATTTTTATAGGTTCATTTTAAGCGCCACATCTTGTGTGTAACTTTGAAAGAAAAAATACACCTTTAAAAAACTAAGGATCTCATTTTAAATAATTGCGTATATTTGGAGTTATTTCGGTTCAGGACCGTGTTGAACTGAAATATTAAAAATAAATAAAAAAATTTTACTAACTAACTAACCATTGCGCTATTTCTCCGAAGGGCTAGGCAGAGAGGATAGAACGCCACACCATTCTGTCGGCACACTGCCTTCTGCTTCCTCCTTCACATTCATACACGCTTCTCATGCACGCACGTAAATTTAAAAATATTATATGTACCCCCTAGTACCTATATTTGTTAAAATTATTGTTGTATAATATCATATATAATACATTTAACAATAAAAAGATGCAAAAATATTAAAAATATTAAACAAAAAACTCTTACAAAATAAAAATTAGTAGATAACATCGAGTTAAGATGAAATGATTTAGAAATAAAAATTAATTTAAAAAAAAATTAAATAAATATTTGGAAGTGTATAAAATAAGGAAAAATCGGATACAAAAAATTAATATTGACAAGAAAAATAATTGGGGTAAAATATAACATTTTTGACATAAAAAAAAGACAAAAATTACATATTTAATACAACATTTTGGTCGTGTCCAAATACATAAAATCAAAAATGTTACCTGGTGTGGATATTCGCTAATAAGCGGAATGGAGGGATATAAAATCAAATACATATTTTATAACTTCTCCGAGTGAAAAATCAAAAATATAATCTTATTTACATACAATTAAATATTTACAGAGTATTTCAAAATGGCGATATTTATTTAAAATGTTTTTTTCTTGAGTGAAATTAGTTTTCAATAGCACCTACTCGCCAAGTATTTTGGTAGTATCTTCGAAAGATTAATTTCAATGTTCGCGATAAGCTTTTAAGCTTCAGGTGCGATTCGGAATACTGCAGTGCGAGCGATGCCTATTCCGTGATACTTTATGCCTCTGGTTTGCCGTTTCTGATATCCGCTTTGCAGCAGACAGCTGTAAATTAGGGAAAGAATTTCCAGCCGAATTTGTGAGGGAAACCGGAAGTAGGGGGTGGTAATAATCAACCCGGTACATTCAAGGTACAACGCTAAACAACGGATGGTAACAAAGAAAACCGACAATCAAACAACAACAACATTTTAAAACAAACAAAGATACATCGACTGCTCCAAGGAAGACAGTTAGTATTGTTGACAGATTGGCATGAAAGCGAATTATACATTTCTTCTTCATCAGCCATTGTTCGTCCACCCTGCCTGGAACATAGGCCTCCCCCATATTGGTCCCCCACTGCTCTCTGGCGCTCCTGCCATCTGGAATCGAGCTGCAATCTGGAAATCCTGCTTATCTTGTCTAGTACTTTTTATATCATCTGTCCGATCTTCTTGGTGGTCTTCTACAGGTCTCCTTGCAGCTCTAGGTCTCCAGTTCAGGCAGGCGCTGCGTCCATCGGTCCTCATTCTGGCGTGCCACATGTCCAGCCCATGTCCACTTCAGCTGGGAGATTATACATGGTGTTACAAAACTCGTTGTACAAACGGGGAACGGGAATCTGCGTCTTATTTGTAATCGATTTTGTAGAGTTAATTTTTTTGATTTGACCCATATTTTTCGAGAAAAGTGAGTACGAATTATTTTTTCGGTTAATTGTAACAAATTTTTTATTAAATTTTTTGTACTTCATTTAGTTCAGTCAACATCATTATTTCATGGTGGAAATAAAATTTAAATAAAATTTAAAAAACGCATTTCAATAAGAATTTGTGCAGTTTTACTCAATCTGCCATCTTATGAATGCTTTTATGAGATTTTTCAAGCTCTGTTTAAAAAGTCCTAATATTACACATTCGGACTCCAATATATGTGGTAGATTCCACCAGTTTCCGGGTTGTACTACGAGTTTTGTTACTCCATGTATATTCAATATCGTTTTCCAAAATTCTAAAAGTGAATAAAATTTCAATATGGGTAGGTACATGTGTTTCATATTTGCGTTCTTACACACTCCATTGTGTGGATGTTTTTATGTTGCTTTGCGCCATATCTTTGCTCCATTCGAGCACGGGGGACCCCAAAGCAGTTCAACACCTTTCACCCCAGCCAATGATGCACAAAGCCATTTGCCGTAATTTCTAACCCCTTCCGCGCGACCCTCCGACTTGGGGTCAGCCGTGTTGGCGAGCGCGTACAAAGGGGTAATTCCTCATTTTTTACTATATACCCGAGCGCTTACAGCTTTCAAGAGTAGACGCGCTGTTAACAATAATTATATAGCTGGTAGTAAATTGACTTAACTGCAGCTAATGAACTGAAAACCTTAGGAAGATAGAAGTGAAGGGATGATCGTCGTAAGACCAATATTCAAACTCAAAACTTAAAATAGTTAATAAAATCAATTTATGGCAACCGTTGTCAAGATATATATAATAATAGTAGTGCGTGTTTAAAAGATTTAAATTATGATTTCTAACAGTTTTTTAAAAAATTCCATAGGTGTAACACTTGGTATGTTTTCAATAAACCATTTATTTTGGCTATAAATTAGCATCACCAATCCTGAAAATGTTAACATAAGTCACGCCCGATTTGACAGCGGCAGCCATTTGCAGTAATTCGACATTTGAAATTCGAGCCATAGGTTCTCCGCCCGACGAATAGACACCCCCTCCTCTCGTCCTGTAGCATGCCGAACGTCTGTACCTGATTCGGCAGGATAAGCCCCCAAAGGCCGAAGATATAAAGGTCACTGGAGCCGATTTGTAAATAAATAAAACTTTGGAAAAAGTTCTCGCCTGAAGGTACTGCCGGCTGGGTCTGATCACGAACAACACCATGAATTTTAAATGTAGGTGCACTGTTTTGGTTGATGTGGTTAAAACTTTTTGCTACCGAGAAAAGAGATTTTAATGTTACAAATGAAATAAAAAAATAAAGATATAGTACATAATAACAAATTATTATTTATGGAATTATAGGCTGGGGGAGGAGCTTATAGGACAAATTTAAAATCACTCTCCATTATTCAAAAAAGATTGCAAAAAATAATTCTTAAAAAGCCCAGAAACTACCCTTTCTCAAAATTAGTATTTGAAGAATTTAAGTGTACAAACAATTGATGAAAATTTTTTAATAAAGCCTCTATCTTACAAACTTTTAAAGAAAAAAACAACTGAAGTGCAAAATTCACGTGACTCTAGATTTCCTAATAATTTAATATTACACAGATGTAAAACAACAGCAGCGTTAAATCAATTATACGTACGTGGGTAAAAAAAACTTTAATAAAAATTCCGGGGGTCGGGCGGAAAACTTTAAAATCATTAAAAAATTATAAAATCTTTAAAACACTAAATTAAAAAAACATATAAGACCTACCCCAGCCTAACCTCCATACAGAGTGAGAATTTTTTTTTTTTAATTTTGTTGTTCATTAAATTTATTTTATTTTAAAAATTTATGATGAAAATTACTCATATAAAAAATTAAAAATTGTTTTTAAACGAACTCCCTCTCTAAACACAAGTAACCACTTTATTAGAGAGGTAGAAACGTTATGTCTTTATTGTTGTATATTACCAACAATATGTTTAGATATATTATGTTTTGTAACAGATTTTAATTTCAATAAAAAAAAATAATAATTTAATACTGTTAAAAAAGGATACAGTAATTACAAATGAATAACTGGATCGTATTTAGTTGGTAGATTGTAGTTACTCCATCTAATCTTTAATCTAGATTCATCTCACTTGGTGTACCAATGCAGTGCCCTATGCACCATTGGGTGCGAATAAGAGAAACTAGAATATTTGTTGCGACTTTTTGCTACTCTAACAATTGTTTATCTAAAAAAAATTTTTTTTTTAAAAAAATAATACTTTTTCAAGCTTAAAAGAGAGACGCGTGCTGAGAACTTATGCTAGAGCGCGATGTATTATATTGAATTTAGAATTGTATTTTTATTTATATGTATTTTACAATTTTTTTGCGCAAGAGTATGTATTGTGTACTTTTATTTTTAATTGAACATGTTTTTATACACCTACTGACTAGTTGCAGTAGGCAACTCTGTAGGATAGTATTGTTTTTTTAGATTATGTATATATTGAAAAAATAAAAAATTAAAATTTAAAAAAAGTATTTATTCATGATTACCGTAATTTTTCTGAATATTCATAGAATTATATTAGAAATTCCTTAGCTTTATTATCTTCGTAATAATTTATTTGTCGGGAAAATAATGGAAATATATGTTTTATTATGCTAATCAATCTGTAAATTTCATTTACAAATTTAATTTTTTTATGTTTAGTTGGTGATTGATAGCATCTGTTTAACAATAAAACACGCTATTGTTTGGCGTAATCTTATTCAACAATTAAAGGTTGGTAATTCGTTAATTTTAAAAAGTGCTTCCTACTGTCTGCTTTTTAAAACAGCTTATCTTAAAACATTGAGAATTAAATCTAATTTATTTTTTGGTATGTGCGATGAATTTTATAGGAAATCTATAGTAACATCAAATAAATATATACGGGAAAATGTTAAAAGCGATTCCACAATGCCATAGAGTAATAAAACTAGTAGTACAACCCAAAAACTGGTGAATCTACATCATATTTGGAGTCAAATGTGTAATATGACTTTAAACCTAAACTTAAGTTTTTTTTCCTCTCGTAAAAGCTTTTTATAGGACCCACCTTCCGTAGATTAATTGAAATTGCACAAATTCTTTTTTGCTTGTGTTTTATTTACGGATAGTATTAATTTGAAAAATTAATAAATTTATTTAATAACAATTTGTGGAAAAATTTCTAAAAAATTAAGTCGACTTCTTGCTAATATTTTCTATGGTTTTTAAAAAAAGTCACTTCTTGTCTAAATCTTCTAATATTCAAATAAAAAAATACTACGAAATCAACTTTAAATATTACGCAAATTCACTGGTTTCAAGCACAATTGAAAAATCGCTTTAATTTTTTTTATTTCACCGCATAAAATTTAAAAATAATAATAAAACCTCTTTTTTTTTTTTTTAAATTAACAACCTCCACTCGAATGCGAGTGATTTTGGATAAAAATCTTAATAAAAGGATCTATGGTGTTTTTATTTAATTTTTAATTCACTAGAACGATTTTTTTTTTTGTAAATCATGTAAAAATTGATTTTCTGGGGTAACAGTCTAATAAGAAAATAATAAAAAAATGTTTAAATCACATTCACGGATTTTTTTTATAGAATTATTTTTTTTGATTCACGAAATGTTACGGTATAAAAAATATGACGCACTCAAACATTTTAAATCATTTTATGTCTCAGTATTTTAAATTAACATACTCTCTATTGGGAAAATCTAACCGATCGTTGACATTCATTTACATTTACCGATTTACGAGTTCCAACACAAAAATAAAAGCAAATCATTCCTATCTATGCAAAATAGTTAATGTAAAGTTGTCACGCATTGCCCTAAACCGTAATACTAATTCCAACCTCATTATCGACTGCTATTCGTTTACACTACTTTGCAATCAGCCGTAATAAAAAACTTTTAATAAAGAAAAAGTATCGAGCGAAAGTTGAATATATTAATGTGCGATATTATTTCAATACTGTATTATTATTTAAGGGATGAATGAATGAATTATTTTATCGTACCCTCACGAATTATAGCATTATTTCACACCGGGTTTAAAGGGATCATTTAATATTCGGAATAAACCAGTTTCCGTGGGAATTATTAGTTCCTAATCTTAACTACTCATTGATCGTTACTATTTGCATGTTTTAATATTCGGAATCACAAATTATGCACATCTTAGCCTGCATAATTAACTGTGATATAAAACTGCATTCTATACTTAATAGTAATGAGAAATACAACCCCTGTAGGAACGATCGTGAGAAACAAACTAAATTTTAATAATAGGTACTCATGTAAAGATTATTTATTTCTGATATGTCCGGGTGTAGAAGCCGGGAAAAAGACCGGGAAAGACGTGGCATCACACAAACTTTCGAAACACTTGATATGCAGTACAGTGGCCGATGCACGATTGTGTGCGGATAAGAAAAAATTAATTAGACTCAATGAATTAATATTCCATGTTTAATTACTTTGATAAAATGATCAGAATACTCGTACACTGCACTTGTATAACTACTACCTACGAAGTGCCCTGTTCACCATTTGATGCTGATAAGGAAATTAATGAATGATGATTAAAACTAAGTCAAGCCACCAAGGATTTAAAGGATTTTTGTAACCTATTTAAGGTTCTAGAAGCTAAACAGCATATACATTTTGTAGAATTACAAGACTACATAAAAAAGTTCACCAATATACATACGTAGTATCAAGATTTTTTGAAGTAATTTTGTAAATAAAAAATTATTTTACCACTAAATTATTCTTCGAATCGGAGGAGTAGGATGTATTTATCTGCGTAGATGTGAAATTTAAGGGATGAAAGCGAAGACAGGTAAACGAAAATAAAATGTTTCTCAGTATTGGGTTATTATGAATTATTTCTTATTTATTTTAACCACCCCTTCAGGGCAGGGGACCCAATTTCAGATAGGAACAACATCGCAAACACTTAGGTCTAAGAAAAGTCACTTTTGATTATTGTGACCTCACCGGGAACCGACCCCGAAACCATATCGTGAGTCCGGCGGCTTACCCATACCATAAGCGGCCTATTTTACATACTAAAATAATTTATTGAGATTTACTGTACTTGTTGTACTGACGCTGTGCCCTATGCACCATAAGTTGCTGAAAAGAGAAAGAGCAAGGATCTTCGAACAATAATTCACTAGAAGGGACGTTTCCATACAAATTTTCTAAAAATATACGCTTCCTAGGGTCAATTTCACAACACCATTTATTATCGAGTCCCACGATACACGAAACATGTGACGTAGATGTCTAGTGATGACGTAGTAAGTGACGTAGTGGGTAACTAGACACCTCAAACATGGTTGTATTTTTAAGTATGGAGTGTCACTTCTCTGAAATTCTTGTTCGAAGGAATGGACAGCGTTCGTTTTAAAATATTAATGCGCGAGCAAAAAATAACCATAAGGTTCCCTAATAAATTAGCCCTTCAGACGAAGGGTATATCTGCAAACCCTTTCGTACGGACTCACCCTATCGACATCTGTCTTTTTCTACCCAGAACCACCCTTATCCTCCCCACGTGTTAAGGATAGCAAAAACTTTAGGGAGGCGGTCAATCCTTTTTTGTCCTCTCCTTTATACTTGACAGGATAATGTAATTATCAAAATTCAAACTTAAAAGCTGAATGTAATCAAATTTGACGGACCATCCGATCCTACGATCAATAAATTTTATACAAGATTTTTTATTGTAATATTAACCACTGAACTAACTTAGAAAAAAATCATGTCTACAAAAGTCAGCGTATAATATCAATTCGCTATGATGAATATCACCAAGTATTATTCAAGGAAGGCCGTGATAAACATGGCATGAACAAGTACAACAAATACTTGAAAGTGGTTATGTGAAAAGTCGGATTAATCGACGTGCGTGCATGAGAATTTGTATGAAAGTGGAGGAAGCAAGGGAAGTGTGCCAGGACAGAACGGTATGGCGATCTATCCTCTCTGCCTACCCCTTCCGAGAAGCGGAGTGACGGTTAGTTATTTAATTATTTATAATTATGTAATGTAAAAGATTATTTCAAATCTAGTGTAAGTGCGATAGGAAGATCGAGATTTACTGCACTTGCTGTATCAATGCAGTGTCCTATGCACCATTAGATGTGAATTAGGGAGAGTAGTGGTAGTAAGTATGACTATTATTGCTATCTTACTAGTTATAAATCCTCCCGTTCTTCTGTCATAAAATTTGAGTAAAACCGTAAAAATCAGCAAAACAGTAAAATAACACAATTTCATACAAAACTATCATTTACTTGATTAATTTTTTAATAAATGCAAATTTACTGTCGACATTTTTCCAAATTGCCCTTTCGTTAAACTGTATCTTTGTTGTTACTTCTATAATATATTATGTTTGTATTTAAATGTTACTATAGTGATTGCGTTCATCATAAGATATACCTTAAAAACTGTTCATCGATAACTCAAATAATAACCTTAAATCAATAACTTCAATATTGCTTATTGTTGTATTTATTTCATTGTTTTCAGTTGAAATATCGCCACATTTGGTTTTGCGATGTCCCATTGAGGCCGTTATTATTTTGAGTGCGATTCGCCATTAAAAATAATAGTTAGTTCATATGCAGATACAGGAGAAGAGTTATCCCCTGTGCCTCTCGAACGTTGGGGAGGAATTACGAACACTCTCCAAATATAGGAGACATCAGATGTTAATATTTCTATAAGGGTAGAAATTACGAGTCGCCTCGTGGTGCTCAAATATTTTTTTAATTTATTTTATATTCTTACGAAATTAACTTCCTCACTACAAATCGAATTTGTGCTGGAATCGACGAGTTATTTCATGATATTTTTGATGTCTTACAAGGCTTTTAAAAATTACATTTGATTACAATATTTTAAATGAACACTCGTATCTGGGTGATTTTAAAGTTCGTAGGTTTTACGGCCTTTCAAGTTGATTGGAAGACTGTTGATGTCCATCAATAGCAGCCTTCTCCATGATGAGTTTTCCGTGGTTTTCTCAGCATCTCTTTGATCCATACCAGATGTATCCCGCCCGATCCCAACACAATCTATGGATAATTAACTAAAGTCAGTAAATGAAAGAAAATCCACTTCATCAAATATAACGTTATTTCATAATATTTTCGGTTTTATTCTAAAAATATTATGATTCGTTTTTTCTTCCTATCTCAATCCCAATCAACTTATTTATCTTAGCATTATTTTTATGCGCTTAAATCTAAATCGACATTAATCCGATTTATATAACAAGATAATTTTAAGGCCAGCTTCATTTTAGATGCATATTGTAGTGAAGAAACTTCGTCCAAAGCCGTTTCCAAAATTGGCCATTGTCTCCCTCGCCCTGTCTTCATAAAATCTTAAATCTCCGCAAAATCTTCGGTTGAAATATCTCCAAAGTATCTCCGATATCTTCTTTTCATTCTATCGCCACTCCCCGCCCTTCAATCATTCTTGCGGACTCGATAGCTAATGCTCCTCACCTCAGCCTCCTCCATCTCCACTTTCCCCTTCTCCTCCCCCTTTCTCATTCCTCCCGGCCCTAACCCTGGTCCTTCGGGTTACCCTACACCTCCCCCCATTTCTGATACCAAAGGAAAAAGGGTTTAGAAAGGGTACCGGTTTTTCAGAGGCCTTCCCGACCGCAGAACGCGAAGGGCTGTCATAACGAATTTTTGACCAATTAGGATATAAAATATATTGATATATCTGCGCTTTTAATTAACAAAAAATACGTAAATAAAAATTAAATTTTAGAAAGAATTTACAGGAAGGCAATTTCTAAAGCTTGGACGTAATTTGTGGAATCTTTAAACTCCACATAAGCGGCAAATAAGTATAATTATAATGAATATAATTAAATAACATAATAATAATTTGTTTTTTTCTTAATATAAATTGTTAAGTTGTTTTTAAACTAACGGCTTCATTGTGTTTTTTAGGTACGTTTATTTAGGGTTTTTTCTCTTCGAATGCTGAATATTCATATAAAAAGATTGATACCCTAGATTTAGACGTATACGTGTACCTTTCAGATGGTATGGAGATAAGCCTTTTTCACCCCCCGGGGGTACCTCAGGGATCCATTTTTTGGCCCATGGGGTGGGTTGGCTCTGACGGCTAATTATTTGATGCCTTATGATGTCTCTCTGAGAGGGTAGAATGTAGGAACACGTCAGCGTATACAGATACACATCGACTCAATACACACACAATCTACGCACGTGTCAACGTCAGGCTGTACGCGTGTGTGATTCCGGGACACGAAAGCTAACTTTTCGCATTTAGAAAGTTCGAGACGTATTTTGTAACCGAATTAAAATCTGACGCACATAAGACGATAAAGACGCGCGGTACGCACTTTCAATAAAATGTAATTTCAAGATTCTGCCGAATAAACAAGTTTTCTATGACTGAATTTAATTTAACCAAATAATTGCCGTGAATTTTAATTGATTTTGTACTTAATACATATTTTTTTCTCGTTTCGCTGCCGATGATCATTAAAATACAATTAATCGCACAAGTATCATCGTAAATTGTTGCAAAATATACACGGATTTTGATTAATTTCATACGCGAGTGCCTCCGAATTGGGTTGCGGTTTTCGTTTGGTTCGCGTTTCTTTGTTTTCGCTGTCGCGAGGTTGTTGACCAACCGCGTGTAAGCAAAAAACGATATCATCCCCTTCATTAAAAATGGTAAGGGGGTGATGTCCGGCTAACAAACTAAGTAACCAGTGACGTAACGAATTTTTTCCTCGTACGGACGCTGCTTAATTCAAATGACCGACTGTGGATTATATTTTCCGACCACTTTTCCGGGGGAATTATTTCGACCCCCCGTTTGAAAAATCACCCCTCCCCCATTAGCGGACGTACTAACCCTTTTCTCCCGTTTTCTCCTAGGGTTTTTATTTACATGTATATGCCGCATTCGATTGACCACCCCCGGGCCAAAGATAACGTTAAAAGGGGAGAAATAAGTAAACGCCGACCTATTTGAATTTAGTCTACTCTACAATCTACATTTTTTGTCGCTGTAGACAATTGTACATTTACATTTGGACTTTTAAAGAGTCGTACAGTGTAGATACGGGCGTCCTATTTCTGATGCATTGTTTGTCGTGGACTAATTGCCTTCTTTTTTTGCTTCAAGTGGAACAATCAAACTTATTTGTTAACTAGAAACAAAAGATCACTTCGGTACAATTGTAACGAGCTGCCAAACCCGCATCCTTTTCAACAATCGGACCACTGGATATTGTAGACTTTGTAAAAACAGTTTTTGGACTGTAGTACTATTCCAAATTAAATTGACAAGTTCCTACCTCTAACTAAATCATGTACAGTATATGTACGGCAACGTTTTTTTCCTTAAATAAATGCTTTTTGACACCTTTTTTCTCTCGAATCCATACCTCATGACTATAATGGTGATGCTGCCTCGGCTCAGCTCTTCTGTGGACGATCTTCCTCCACCCATAACACTGACAACTACTGACTAACAATTAGAACAATCAAATGTAAAAGCCTTTCTATCTTGTCGGCTGACGTCCACGCAACCTTGCTGCAAACACAGATTTCACTCAATTAAACCAAAACTTAATTCAAAATGTTCACACAAGAAAGACAATTTTAGGAAACAATAAACATTTCAGATTCTGGTGGTAGCTTATCAATTTTTATACATAATATGGGCCTGGATTTGTTAAAATAACCGACCACACGCCGCTTGGTTGGTTAGATCAATCTGAGGGTCGCGTTCGGACCACGCAATCATTCGACCAGAGATCTTTATGATCCCTTAATTTTTATTGAAACACAACACCTGCCCATCATTGCTTCTGCTATTTTGTCTCCTCATGTGGGTCCATTTAAATATCCCTTCGACCCTTTGGGGGAGTAATCGTATTTTGAAACGAAGGGTTGTGATGTTTCATTTTATTGTGATGTATCAGATTGTAAATACAAATGGAAGGTAGGATATTTGTAACAATCCTTTATTTGCTGGAAGACAAAAATGTATGTTTCATTTGAATATAACATTGAATAAATACAAAATTTTACGTTTGCATCCTCTGGGCGCTATTTTTAAAACCATTTAATCTTTTTTTTGCATAACGTAAATCTTGCTTCACATCATGTACATAATATAGGATATGATACATTATTTACTAAAACGTTTATAACGCTTTCTAGGTATTTGAATATCTTCGAATTTTTAAATTTAAGTAGATAGTCGAAAATCAACGAAATTCAATTTTTATGATTCGAAATTAAAGTATTATAATTTAAAAAATTCAGATTTTTTAGATAAGAGTTTCGAATAGTTAATTATTCGACTAAAAACAAATTATTACATAATATATGAATATTAATAACTTGGGTTTTAGTGATAAGTAATTCTAATGCATTCCAAATATCGAATTCTCAGATTTTAATAGGTAAGTACTTATTTGAAATTCGAAAATGTACTTCTATTATTTCTTAGTTTTATGGATTCGAAATTCGAACGAATTTAAAATCGACACCCAAAACGATATTTCGAGTCCTTCCGACAGATGTCGCTACTCTAGGCGGGAGAAAGTTGCCAAGACAATTACTCGATAATGAATTAATTCGATAAACTTTATTAAATGAACGGGGTACGTGTAGTAGCGACACCGGGTGACGTCTTCCAAGAGGGGAGGGGGTGAAAATTTAAATATACTCGATACAGGGGATGCGCTAGGCGTAGAAAGTCAAAATTGAGGCAGAGTCGCCGAAATGAAAATGGTAGAAAGCTTTAATGACGTATTGATATTAGTGCATTCAAGTTTATGGGAACGGACATTTGACAATGATGGTGATTAGTCTATAAAGATGTATGTTTGATTTGTGACCTTGGACTGGCGCTGAGGCGTAAGACTGATCATCTTGCCTTCGTGTGACAAATTTTCAAGATTCACTGCGCTTGGTGTACCAATGCAGTGCCCTATGCACTATTGTTTATTTATTTGTTTCTGGGTGATTTATAAAGCGCTATTTTTGCGAGAAATCGCCTCAAAAGCGTTGTACAATGTACAATACAGAGGCTAGATCACAACACGTCTTGCAGCTACCAAGCGCATGGACGGTTGGGATTTTTTTCTAGCCTCCTACAGTTTCAACAGATTTCAACACATTATTTTTTTTTTTAAATAAAAAAAAAATTTGGTAAAAATAGTTAATTTAAATGATATAACTTTGTAGGGAAACAGACTCTTGTCTTGCTTCTACTGAGCGCATGGGTCATGGATTCTACCCCCCTTAACAAAATTTTAATAGTTAAAAATAGTGAAATGCTTTGTATGATTATGGGAAGTCTTATGAATTTTTCTTATTTTTAAAATGTAATTTTAATTTTGTTTGTAAACTTCTATAACTTGTCAACTGGATAATGCATAATGTGACTATATACTACTACTACTACTGCTGCTTTCTCTTATCCGCACCCAATGGTGCATATGGCATTGCATCGGTACACCGAGTGCAGTGTATCTGGATCTTTTATTACATGAAGGTACCTATATATCTAAACGACTCGTAAGTCAATAGATTTTTTGCATCTGCGTTGAACTTTTAGTTCCCAAGAGTTACCTATTAAGAGAGTACAAATTATAATCCTCGACAAACACAAGTCCAAGTATCAAGATTCACAAAACTTCACAAACCCGACTTAACCCTTTCACGGCGCGAGACACCCGAGCGCGATCAAATATATAAGCATTAATTATACCTGTCTTTTAAAACGGGATTCTGCTTTTGATGTTATATCAAGTTCCCCAAATTGGCACCCTAGGAGGAGAATTGCCGAACGAAATGTCAATCAAACTGTAGTGCCCATCATCTATTAAAATATTATTTAATCTTAGATTCCCCCTCACTCTCGATAATTCTCTAATCAAGTTATTATTAATTCGCGTAAATATTTAACCCATCCCACCCTTTGATATTGTGCATTGATTTTTTTATAAGTCTTCTGGAACTAAGTAAGCTGAATATGAAGCTCCAAGAGATGATCAGAGTTATTGATTGATCTTTTAAAATTTAAAATTCAACATTTAAAAATTATCTTATCAGAGTTGGAAAGAGGGGAAATCTTTGTTTTTGATCCTTCATTAATAGTATCAATTTCGAAATCTATTCAAAATGAAGGAACAACGAAGAATTACCCTAAAAAACTGTGTTCTAAGTCCTGTCGACTTACGCCAGAGACAGGACGCCATGGAGGAAGGAGCTAAGGGAAGGCAGAGCGGCTCATGACGATCTCTGGCTGGAGAATTTGAGACTTAAAAGACAGCGAGCGAAGCAGCTACCAACTGGATCCCCCCCCACAACCTGGAGGTGTGTGAGATTTGGTCGACTGTGCAGGTATCGTATAGGACTTCACAGTCACCAGAGAAGCTGCTTTTCTCCTCTGCCTTCCTGATGAGTGACGCATCTTCATCGTCTTCCAAAGACGGATGATTGCCATAAGATGACTTATGATGTCTGGTGACTAAAGCGACATCTATGGCATCAAGTGTAAATAATATGCTATATATCGGCAACTTCATAATTGTACTGCTTCCTACAAAAAGAGATGAAAAATTAAAAGTGGATAAAAAAGATCCTTTATAAATTCTTAAATCTATTTCTCATGAATGTCAATATAATCGCTTCGAGTTTTTGAAAAGAGGGCACCGCATTCTATGTACGTTCGAATTAAGAATTCTTTTTAAATCCTCGCGGGAAAGTATGTGATTCGCTGTCCTTCGCATTTCTAAACCTCCTGGATGGATGTCTCTACAAATAGATGAGACGAACACGGGGTAGGTTGTTTGAATGAACACCGAACCACATGAATAATAAATTTTTCGATTAACGGTCTTTTGGCTACTTCTATGGCGCGCTTCGCCTCATAATCCATTCTCCTCCCAGCGTATTAAACTAGCTTACACTTTAAAATGAAGGTATTTAATAGTGCAAACATACATCTATGATTACTGCGCCGTAAACACGAAGTTCTGTCGTCGACAACTAGACGATTACCCTGTTATAAATTGCTGGGTTCTGCTGTCTGTTGCTGAAATATTAATCGTACAAATATGTCACATTTATGGAACTAACAAACGAATCGCTACCGAGATACGTAATCAACTAATTATCACTTAAGCGTATTTTTATGTAAAACTGTTTTAAAAAAAACATCTAAATAGCTGTAAATTTAAGTAACACCCCACTGAAACAAGAATTCAATGATTTATACATGTATATATATTTTTTAAACTAAGTATGAACTATAAAACAGAACAGATAAATTTTCATTTCAAGAATAATTCAATAATATCATTCTGAATGCAACATTCTCATTACAGTATTTTCTCCTTTTAGTTGTGAAATCACACATCATTATGATATCGTATGTTTTTCTTCAGAATTAGGTACGAAGCGAATTTCCCGCAGACGATAATAATCCTTCATAACAATACAAATTAGAGCTTTTCTTCGGTTCCACTGTAGAATGGAACTAACGGTATCGTATTTAATGCACACGGGTATTGGCGGTCTGAAGCTGGCGATAATTGGCTTTAGTGCCAAATGGAACTAGTAATGGTGAAGACGGCGCACTTCAGTCTCCGGTAGTGTAAGGGTTAAAGCTTATAGCGCGTCGACGGCAAAGGGTTAAAACTTTAACACCTGTAAAAATTAATTTAGTAATCAATTTACTGTTTGTTAAGAAAATTTGTCATCTGAACCAGGTTTTTGTCTAATGAAAAAGTCGAGTACTCCGGACTGGAATCTCCCACTCCAAGTCAATCTCACTTCAGCACAACTTGATTTCTACTTTCTAGCACAGTTATTTCCATATGTCTGAAGGCAGCCCAAAATTTAAACGTTTGAGTATATCGCAAGAACTCAAATGTTTATTTTTAAATTTATTTTCAGAATTGTACAAAATGATCAGGATACACTAATACAGTGTCCTATGCACCATATTAGGTTAGGATAAGGAAAAGTAGTAGTAGAAGAAGAAATATTTTTATACTTAGTAGTAAATATAATATTTCGTAAAATATTTTATCTTTGTGAAGACCGTCGATGACATTGATAGATCGTATTTTTGATACAATAATAAAAATATAAAACATTTCATTTATGCTTTATAACTTATAAATAATAAAGTTCGGTAACAAAATTCACTTCTGAAGCGTGTGGGAGTTTCTATTTTAAAAATAATTTTAGTCTGACATCAAATTTCTCTGAAACCATAAAAAAGACAAGTAATTATAAACATTATGTTCAGTGGCGTGCATAACAATCCAAAAATGGCAATTGTGTTGATTTTGGTAAAAAGTAGGAGCTTGTTTTTTTCTCTAAAAACTTTATTATTTGATTAATAAAGTTGGTTTAAGTCAATGAATTGATTACAGAACTCGAGTTGATTAATTTGATATCGTGTGGGTATTAAACCTGTAAAACTTTTTTTAAATCAATGTTATGGGGGTCTTTATATAATGCAACCGAATACAATTTCGGCATAGGTCACCAGTATACCGACATGTAGATACAGGTCGGTACGAGGTCGATACAAGCGTACCCGCCTACCTGCTACCAATACTACTACTCTCCCTTATCCGAACCCAATGGTGGAATCTGGATCATTTGTTACATGAAAGCAAGATGATCAATCTTACGCTTCAGCGCCAATCTAAAGTACTACACAAAAAATATTTTTATGTGAAAAACATTTTTTTTCAATTGACCCTCATTGGAAACCTACATTACAAAAAATATGAAAAATGTCAAATTACTTATTTAAAACTAACTACTTCTTTCCCTTATCTGCACCCAATGGTGTATATAATATCAAGTACCTACAGTGTATCTTGATCATTTTTAACACATAATCAAAAGGATCTAAGTAACATTGGTATTTTGTATTACTAGAATGGTTCTTTCTCCACTACGCGTAGCTAGGTCCTTTTTTACTCCGCGTCCTTGTCACTTAGAGCAGTCTGTATCGGGCTTAAGGACTTTTAATTCACTTATACAATTAAAGCTTTAGTTTTAATCCGATCAAACGTTTTCGAGTAATGTGAAAGTGTCCGTGTGTACATACATGCTATATGTGTATATGTGTAGTTGTATAAAGGTACAGGGGGTAAAAGAACATACATTGAAAATGTATTGTGTATCTATTTTGAATGGGGATGTTCAAAATTGACGATAATTTTTTAAAAATTATAAATTAATACATTAATTCTTATGTGAGCACAACTCTGCTTTCTGGCACAGTTATTTCCGACTATTTGAAAGCAGCCTGAAATTGAAGTATTTGCGTATATAATAAGAATTCATATGATTATTTTTCATAATATAATCACTTGTCAATAAGTATTTCATGTTGACCTCCTACGGAATTGAAAAAAGACACTAAATGCCAATAATTTATTTCTATAATATTTTTAACACTTTTTAAAAGTATTTTGATTTCGATTCGTTTGAACTTGACACCCCCCGTGCAAATAGACTTATTACACACACTGTATTGTGTTCGTCTGCCGCGAATGGAAGATTTGTGTATACGCTCCTTTGTCTCCCATGCTACCCGATCTGACGATGCTCCCAGCGGCGGCGAAATCGGTGTCTGGCCGCAGTAATGGTAGCTACCATAATAGGACGAGACAAATTGTTAAGCCGATCAAAGACGGAATGTAATTTGATTTTTTTTTTTATTACTTGCTGCAGTTTGGGGCGGGGGTAGTTGTAACTAACGACTAAAAACGGGGTAGTCGCGAGACTACTATATCCCTATCACTGTAAAATTGGGCCAGCTCCTTGAGCAGGTGTTTGGGTGAATGTGTTTATGACAATCTAGAGCCGAGACAGTGATAGGGGCCAATGAAAGCATTCGCGGTCGCGTATTTAACCTTTCTTTTTCTTCCCTTTCTTTTCCCAGTTAAAACTGAATCTATTAAATTTCACGGATTAGCTTTAAAAAATCGATAGAGTTGTGATGGACTAAAAGAAGACTCAATAGTCTTTAAAACAGTCTAGGAAAAGGAAACTGGTGTCCTTTTTTAATTTCGAATCCTCCGTGTAATTATACATCACGGCAATCACGGTATGATGACACTTAAAGCTAATAACTTCTAATATTACTATTTTTCCTCATCTGCATCCAATAGTGCACAGGAAACTGCGTTGGTATACTTAGTGCATTTGTTTATCTTAACAATTTATATTGACTCCCCATCGAACCCGCAGACCGAATGAATGTTATAAGCCCCTGTGTGTGGGGGTGGCAGCCCTATCTCCAGAACTACCCCGGTTCATTAAGCATCTTCAGTACGCGAGTAGCTCGGAAAGGGTTGAACAGCAAAAATACAAGGGTGACGTGTTGTGAATGTCGTAAGGGCTCATTTGTGCAACCTCTTTTGATTCGAATCGAATCGATCGATTTCGCAAAAAGCGTCGTTTTGAAAATGCTGACTTGACTTTGATGGGCTATGACGTGGTGAGAAATTCACGAAATTCGCAGAACATTCATCGCAAGGAACGGGCTAGTATTGTGAATGAAATCTATATAGTGTATATTATAGCCCACTCCTTTTGCGAAATGTTCTGCATTTTGCGTAAATGGCGCGGTACGCACATTATAATTAGACTTAAACTTTTAAAAAGCGTAGAATGTTCCATATCAACGGTAAAAGCGTCAAGATTGATACTTTTATCAGTTTTAGGATGAGAAAAGCAATCAAATGAGGGAAATGATAATGAATTAATGAATGTAAAAATAATGTGAAATTGAAATTCTGAAAATAGTCTTTTAGGCAAAAAACGTCTTCATTCGTAGATGAATAAATAATTAACTAACCAACTAACTAACTAGCCATCACGCCATTTCCCGAAGGGGTAGGCAGAGAGGATAGAACGCCACACCACTCTGTCCTGGCATACTTCTTTTGCTTCCTCAACATTCATACATCTTCTCATGCACGCACGTCGATTATTCCGACTTATTACATGCCCACTTTCAAGCACTTGTTTTACTTGATCATGCCCATGTCTTTTCTCGGCTTCTACTTCTACATCCAGGCACAGTCGCGTCATATATTTTTTTAGCCGTTTTTTCATTCATCATCCATTCGCTCTACATGACCGAACCAACGTAAAAGACCTTTCTTAATCTTGTCGATAATGCTTATCTCAGCCTTGCATTCTGCTCTAATTTCAACATAAGTGCACCTATCGTACATGTAGATGAAAAGGCTTCATTCGTACGTGATTAAAGTAAAAAAATAATTTAAAAAGGCTTAAAATTAAAGTAGTTTCATAATAGTATCATAATATCTCAGATACTAGGAACGGCAGAATATTATTTATTAATAATATTTGACACGTGTCTTGCAGCTACAAAGTTCGTTCGTTGTTTGTACCAATGTAAGTCTTAACCGGCTCCTATCTGCTGTGCGGAGTCGCGCCAGACTCAGCAGGCGAGGGTTCTCGGTTCGCGTCTATCAAAGGAGTCTTTCTCCCGCTTTTTCCCTCTACCTATCCCGCCATTCGGGACCGCTGGGCCGTGACGTCACAGCCCGACCGCTCATTTTGCTAATCACGACAGCTGATATTGAAAAACCGATGCGACGAAGATAATATCCATTCATCCCCTGTATAGGAGTTTAGAGTACAAGAAATCGTTTCAAAGTCTTTTAACACTCGGATGAAGCCGAATGGGTTTTGACATTATTCTTGAAATCATGGGCGGGCGAATGGAAAAGACAAAGGCATAAATATTATATTTTTTACAATTTGACATCTCAACAGAAATGAATAGTTTGGAAGGGAATATGGATATCTAGGCGTTTACAGGGCTTATGACCTGTCATTGGCTGGGCTAAGTGGCCACTTGATGTATTACAAAATTCCCCATTTCACCTAGTATTTGATATCCATATCTGCCAATTATCAGAACTCAGATGTCAAATTGTAATTATTAGCCCACAATGGGTGAAATCCAGTTTTTGTCTACAAGTATTTGGACACACTCAAAATGTTGTTTATTATATTTTTTATTCACATTTATCTTTCTCTCTTTCAATTTTTCTTTTTTGACATTCTTACTCTTACCATTTTTTCTTCTTTCATTCTCTCTCTCTCTCTCTTTCTTTCTCTCTCTCTTTCTCTAACACATTATTTCTCTATCATTAAGTAATTAAAAGCTGTTTCATCGTAATTTTATGACCAATCCTTTCATATTATACTTTTTTAAAACACAAATTTTATTAGCAAGTGTAAAATTGATTTCAAGAGATGTAATCGTGTTTTTCCTTCTAAGAAGGATAGTTTACAAGATCAAATAAAATTGAGACGAAACGTAAATGTTTTTTTTTTTCTTCTTTGATTACTATCAAAATATTATTATTTCAGATTCCCAATCATAGTAACAAACAATGTTTAGGAGAAAAACGTGTAAAAAATACTTTTTAACTTGATCTTTTGCACGACGCATAATAATGGTGTTCCTTACACAACAATTACTATATATTGGACAATGAAGTAAATTTAAATTACAATTTGACATCTCAACAGAGACGAGAAATTTGGAAAATTTATAAATTTAAATTGTTCACTATTTTTTTTAATATTTACGATTTTATGCGCGTTTAACGTCAACTGCCATCACACCATGATTTTGCTATAATTTATGTTTGTACACTGCATTAAAAGAAAACAATTGAATCTTAAAAACGTGTTGGGTACTGTATTTAAAAAGAATGCTTTTTCAACACCAAGAATTGACATGAGCAATTTATGATTATACTTTGGTAACGATTCGAATAGTCTTCATTTTGTGTCAATTAATTATTAGAATTATTCAAATCCAGTATCTAATTGTACATTCAATCATTTGTCATTATGTTCATGCATGCTTTCTGCTTCTTGTTCGATTCATCCCCTAAAATTCGAAATAATACCGAATATCAGATTTTATACATTTCACCCCTATTAAAATTCACCTGCCTTCTTCGTTAGGATGTATAATTTATAATACAAAACGTTTAGTTATTGATTTTTCTGTCTAGAGATACAAAAATTACCTTGATCTACTCGTACGTGTAATGAGGCATAGATCACTGCAAAAATTTTCGCTTGCTGTTGCCCAGATTTAAATAGCGTTTGTAAGTTTTGTGTTAATTTTTTTTATTTATTTAAAATAATCAACAAATTATTTGTTACTTTTAAAATATTATTAATTTTAAATCTTCCATAAAATGTTATTTTTTACTAAACTATTTAAATAAATAACTACAAAGTGAGTGCTTCTAACATAAATTTCAAGTTATTTTTTTATTTAAGCTTACAATAATTTATTGTTGATTTACAATTTAATAATACTGCCAACTGCAAATTGGATCGAAGAATGCATTTAGCCAAAAAGTTACATTGGACCTTTTCAAAATAACCCGACTCTTTCAATTCTATCCCTTTGCTTTCCCTTCATTAGTGAAAATTCACCCCTAAAATATCTCAATTATCCCCGTCTGAAGACTAATTTTAAAGTTTTTACTTAATCAAAATCCACCCAAACCGTCGCCGGGAAATGACTTAATAGCTCATATATATATATATATATATATATATATATATATGAACATCAGGTGCCTTACATAAAGTTTAACATATTAACAATAAAATAATGGATTTAGATTTAATTTTTCTACGACCACTTACTTCAGATGGCCAAATAGCTCTTGAAGAACTATAGCCTCCTTGATGAAGAGCTTTAGCCTCCTTGATGAAGAGCTTTAGCCTCCTTGACGAAGAGTTTTAGCCTTCTTAATAATGACCTTTAGCCTCCTCGATGAAGAGCTGTAGCCTCCTTGATGAGTCATTTGCTCCCAGCAATCCCTTAAACCCAGTTTATCTTGATCAGCCAACACATTGTTCATATAACACCTAGCTACATTTTACTGTGTTTCAATATAACTATGTACCTACGTATTTTAAGTTATTATTATTTTTTTACTGTCTTTAACTGTTTTTTTTTGTAATTATTATTAAATATTACAATGAAACGCATAGTTTTTATTGGTCCCCGTGTTTTATCCACTCAACTGATTTAATTTTCTTCTATCTATCAACAATCTCATATCTTTTTTATTGTTTTATGATCCTTTTGTGAATATTTTGCAGATCTCTTTTTACACTTAATTACTTTCCAATTCAAAGTACTCAGGTAAAATTTTACAGAGAATTGAGAGCATGATATATGAAAATTGCGTGCGCATGATGTATTTTATTTATTATAGAACGATAAAATTTGAAAGTAAAATAGATACAATTTAATTTTTTGTAATTAAAATGCCTAAAAACATATTTTCACCTACGGTAAAAGACAAAATACTTGTATATATATGTTCAAGATACAGATTTTTTTCTAATTTCATTAAATCACAAATTTTAATTCTAAGTATCTATAAAATCGAGATTGAAACCACTTTTTTATATCTATGAATCAATAATTTTATACTATTGTCAATATTTTAAAAACTACTATGGATGGTGGAATAACAAGAACAAAACAAAAAACAAAAAGATGATGTTATGAACCGGGTTGTGGTCTAGAGGTAGATTCGGGGATTCCGGATTAGAATCTCTAGGTTCGAATTCCACTCCAGCACAACTTGTTTCCTGCTTTCTGACACAGTTATTTCCGACTATTTGAAAGCAGCCCGAAAAGAAAATATTTGAGTATATTATCTTAAGAACTCAAATGTTTCTTTATCACTTAAAAAAAAAAAAAAAATAGTTTAAAATATTAAAAAAATAATAAACGTTTTTTTGTGTTCTCTGTGGGTAAAACGATGAATTGTCTAAAGTTATTTTGAAAATTAATGAGTGTATCGTTACAAGTAATCCTTTTTAATTTTGTTTTCGCATTTTCGAGTCTGAGAAATAAAGTTGGCCGGATTCCTCGTTGTTTTATTGATTCTAACGCAATTAGTCATGTGGTTTTTTTATTATTTTTATGTGTGCTTCAATATTAAGAGCGGCAATTTAAAGAACGACAGGAGTCATCCATAGTTTGTAAAGCCAGAATTTAAAACGATTTGGCACTAAATAAAAAGATCTTAGAGATTAATGAACTTAACAAAATATGCTTTTTCCTTTGAATTGTTAACATTTATTTTACACATTTAGACTCTCTAGCTGTATTTATTTGTAACCAAAAACATAAACTAATAAATGGTAAATTAATTACAAACAACATTTTGAGTGTGTCCAAATACTTGTAGACAAAAACTGGATTTCACCCAATACGGGCTAATAATTACAATTTGACATCTTAACACAGACGAGAAGTTTGAAAGGGAATATGGATATCTAGGCGTTTACAGGGCTTATGACCTGTCATTGGCTGGGTTAATTTGTGGCCATTTTTTATGTATTAAAAATTATCGGAAAAGTCGTTTCCTAGTAAGTGATATAATTCGGTAAGAATCTCACTTGCAATCATAAATGTTTCTGCTAAAATGCTTAGCAATTTTTCAAATGGATGATAGAGAGCGTTCACATGTGAAGCGTCGCGCCATTTCTCTGTATACATACAAGTTCTGATAATTTGCAGATATGGGTATCAAATACTAGGTGAAATGGGGAATGTTGTGTACATCAAGAGGCCACTTAACCCAGCCAATGACAGGTAAATTAATTGGCTGCCCTAGTAGTGCAGTGTTAAAACCAAAAGAGATTTTTCCTCTATGATGTTGTTCCCCTCTGTAATTGAGACTGGTTAATTAAATTAATAAAAAAAAGTTTTTTTTTTTAGTGAATATAATTCAATTTCCGAATGTAATTTTTTGAATTTGTGTTCTCGAACACTTTCTAAATATTGTGTTCTATTTGCTTTCAAAAATATCTGTCCGTGAGTCACGACCAATAGAGTGTGGGTGTAACCGCCACTGTATTCAAATCTACTCATTCATCTTCACAACAATTAAATGTCATATTCACATCCTATTCTCAGAGAAACAAAACAAAGATTACAAACGCCATCTGTCAATACATCGAGAATTAACATTAATATGCTTATTCAATCCTAAACCTTTGTTCTGATAATTGCTTGATACATATGTTAATTTTCAAATACAGAACACTCAGTAGAATACACAGAATTTAAAGATCGAACGATAGAATGAATCGAGTATTTAAATTACGTATTGAATTTAGAATCAGCCCAGCATGGGTATAATCCAGTAATTTGTCTACAAGTATTTGTATTCATTCAAAATGTTGTTAAAAATATTTACTGGTTAAAATAAAAAGCAAAAAAAAATTGGAGAGACATCTCCAGACGTCTTTTAGTAAGTAATCAAGTTCGGACGAACCTTACCTACACCAATAAAGTTAGATCGCCCAAAAAAATGCTTAAACTATATTCTCAACAGATGTCACTATAGGGAAAGAATATTTAAAATATTTAAAATCTGTCGAAAACACAACTCGCATGTGGATTCTTCTGTACAAACTTAGGATATATACAAGTTTCAAAAATTTGTCATACATGGTTGTCAGATGATGGGCGGAATGGGGAATGTTGTAATACATCAAGTGGCTACTTAACCCAGCCAATGACAGGTCATAAGCCCTGTAAACGCCTAGATAACCCACATTAGTTTCCAGAGTTTCTCTGTCTCTGTTGAGATATCAATAATATCGAATATTAATAATTGAATCCTTAGATTTTTGAATTTAAAAACAGAAACATGCTCATTTAGATTAAGTAGTTACTTTTTGAAACAATTCAATTAATTAGCCATATGGCTTGTTTTTACCTGTATTTGATATATTTTTTACGAAGGTCGATAAATTTTTTTCAATGGAAATTTAATAACATCGATTAAATTATTGTTTTCACATTTTTGAAAATACTAATGAAAATGATAGAACGCGTGAATATTGAGTTTGGCTTATATGCCTTGTACAATTTTAATAACAGCTTAGTTCTCAGAATAATTTGCAAAAATAAACGAAAACGTAAATTACTCGGCTAATTGTTAAAATTGAGTAATCACAATAATTCTATTCGCAACCGTTTTAAATAATTGAAAAATCATGTAGCTGTATATTTGACGTTTCAATATAAATTATAATTATCTCGAATTGTGAGAGTATCCATTATATTTCCTTCAGAGATTGATTAATCACTATTTTTAAACCGTGTGTGCTATACGCTTCTAACTTATTATTTATGAAAGTTCTTAATCTTAAGAAAAAATCCGCATTGAATTGTCAATCGTCTGGGAATTTTTCTTATTCTATCATTAATTCCAACTCCCAACAATTTATTTCAAATCTTCTCTATTACTTCCTCGACCTTTATTGTTTACCAAAGCGTGAGTTGATTCCATTATTCTTAATATTTTGAGGTCATACCTAAACTTGTCACTCTTACAAAATTTTAATGCATATAATCACTAAAAACACTGATGGATTTACACGATGTTATGTCAGAAGCGCTCGTCAATTTTATTTCAATGTTTTATTCAGAAGACACAAAAAAAATAACAGTTCACAAGAATCCACGTCATGCACTGTCAAATAATATTGGCATCTCTCTCTCCGAATTGGGCAGATATGAGACGGAAGATCGTTCCATGGATTGAAATGGAAATATTTTTTATATATTTCTCCGATTTGCTGATACCGTATTCCTACCAATTATTGTCCACGCTCTGTTAACTAAAACACTTAAAATTATAATTTTGTATTTACAATACGCCTTTTCACCGAGTACACATTAAATTATGTACTATGTATTAATTTCGGTGGCAATTATCGTAAATACATACATAAATTAAACAAATATATGAAATATTTTGATTTATGTTAGCGGTACGGCGAACTACTCAGCGGGTTGTCTTTCTAGAAATAATTTAGCTGTAATGTCCGTAAATAAAACGGAATTTTAATTATTCTATGCATCTAGGCATTTATATTGCTCTATAAAAACAATTTTATATGGAATAGAACACAGAAATGAGAAAAAGTTAATCGTTCAAACATCTCAATTTTTTTTCATATAATTAAGCACAATTTTACAATGCATTAATGCACCCAAATATCAAAATAAAGGGCAAATATAAAATATTTCTTTGAATGATTTTCACATTTATAAAAATCATATGTGATACCTTGGACTAGCATCGATGCCTTCATGAAAAATATTATCAAAATACGTGTACCGATGCAATGCCCTATAGACCATTGTGTGCGGATAAGGGAAAGTAGAAGTAGTTGTCAATTTAACAATAAATTTTAAAGTTAAATTTATGAGCAAGTCTTACCTTTCCATAAGGTTCCATCCTCAACCTTTTACGTAGGTACCTATGTAACTAATTGTTCTTATTTCAAATTCAAACTTCGTACCTATGTTTGTATGCGTTACTGAGTGCACTTATGTTAGTAATACATAGACTTAAATTATTTGAGTTTGGAATACTTTCCATTATTCTGACGGTTTCTGATATTACACTCAGATATCATAGTACAGTAGGCTAAATAGGGGGGCGAAAGGAATATTAAGCGGGAGAGCAATTATGCAACCGGACACTAAAATTATATTTAATATTATTTACTTAACATTTTTATTAATTTTTTTAATGAATATAATTTTTGCAAACTGCCTCCAGGCCAAGCGATCGGCCGCCAGTTCCCGTGCATCCTCCCAAGTCAAGTCCACGTCCCGCAGCTCCGACGCAAACTGCCGGCGAATTGTCAACAGTGGACGTCCAGGACGCCGGGAACCCGATGCCTTGTAAAATAGGCAAGCATGGTGGCGGCTCTCGGGAGGCATGCCATTAACAACTATTTTAACTAAAATATTTAATTTCTGTATTTTTTTCGAATTAAAAAAAATATATAAAATCGGCACCTAACTAACTAACTTACTATCACGCCATTTCCCCGTAGTGGTAGGAAGAGAGGATAGAACGCCATACCACTCTATCCTGACAGACTTCCTTCCTAGCATTATCGACAAAATTAAGAAAGGGCTTTTACGAAGGTTTGGTCATGTGGAGCGAATGAGTGATGAAAGAACGGCTAAAATAATACGGTTTAAATGCAAGTGTGCCTGGATCTAGAAGCCGCGGAAGGCCGAGAAAGACATGGGATGACCAAGTACGACAAGTACTTGAAAGTGGGCATGTGAAAAGTCGGAATAATCGGCGTATGTGCATGAGAAGATGTATGAATGTAGAGGAAACTAATATGCTATTAGCCTAAATGCTCCAAATGATGAACCCGTATAATAATTTGAGAGTAATATATATATTATATATATAATTAATTATTTGGCATTATTTGGCATTATCGACAAAATTAAGAAAGGTCTTTTACGTTGGTTCGGTCGTGTAGAGCGAATGGATGGTGAAAGAACGGCTAAAAAAATATATGATGCGACTGTGCCTGGATGTAGAAGTCGAGGAAGGCCGAGAAAGACATGGCTTGATCAAGTAAAACAAGTGCTTGAAAGTGGGCATGTAAGAAGTCGGAATAATCGACGTGCGTGCATGAGAAGATGTATGAATGTGGAGGAAGCAAGAGAAGTATGCCAGGACAGAGTGGTGTGGCGTTTCTATCCTCTCTGCCTACCCCTTCGGGGAAATGGCGTGATGGTTAGTTAGTTAGTTAGTTATTAATTATTTGGTCCCAATTGTGGTTAATAAAGTCACTTAATAAGAACTTGTTTTACATATGCAAATTTTCGCCCATAAACCAATAATTTTGTTAATTTCCTTCGGTACACCGATCCGGCAACATATAGGGAGGGTGTCCCGAACAAAACTTGTTTTAATACCAAACTGTAACGGGGAAGAAAGTCGTTAATATGTTAATGCAGGCGGATGGCAGGTAATTGTAAGTTGTAATAAATTAAAACTTACCCACTAATTAGTCACACGGAACTAGTTAACTGATCCGCATTGACGTCACAGCTTTACCTGTTCCAAATTCGAAACTAACCAATGAAAATGCAAAGTAATGCTGTGCGATTTTATGATCCGTGACCAGGCGTCGACACATTTATAAGGAAATCCACCCTTTTGTTTTAAAATTGCAGAATTTCAGTTTTAATTCACTTTTCTTGCAAAGCAGAAATATTCATCTAAAACACGTGACACTCATCGTAAGGAATGGGTTAGTTGGTTAGTATATAATAAATAAAATCTATATAGTCGACTCCTTTTGCGAATTGTTCTGCATTTTACGTGAACGGTACGGATTTTGCAATGATTTATAATCAATTAAGGAAAGGAAAAAACGCTGTCATAAAAATATATTATTTATTTAAAATCAGTAAGAATAGCTTTCTTGGCTATAAAAAAACAAAATATTACGTATTGTTAATATTATTATACTATATTCATTATTTTTTCGTTGAAAAACATTATATTCCAAATTCAAGCAATTCCAATTACTTAAGCAATTTACGTTTTCTGGCAACCGTCAATATGGAAGCGAAATTATTAGTTTTTTCGTAATTTGAACATTTCACAGACTATTTTAATACACATTAAGATTATATCTATGCGAGTTCTATTCGTAATTTAAATCGGTAATTAATATGACTCACTCATAAATATTATAGTATATGGAATTGTATCGCATAGTTAGGGGAATTCACTATACCGCGAAATTAATAAAACAAATAAATATCTAAGTTTTTTAATTAATAATTTATTTACCAATTTCCAAGTTTCTAGTTTTTA
>JAGVSP010003278.1:0-64481 GCA_022494985.1 Micrasema minimum | reverse complement strand
AAAATTTTTTTTTTGGTATTTATATTTTGTCTTGTAAAATTGTTACCGTCTGAAGATGCCTTTTCAGGATGAAGCGTAATGGTAAAAATTAAATTAAAACTGAAGGGTCCAAGTATTTTTTTTTTTAAACTTAAATTATCCTACCATTTTCTTCTTCGTGTGTTATTGTTATTTCTTTTAGACACATGATACTTCAAGCAATGCGATCGACCAATTATATCCTCACAATTTATAGACTATGCACGTCACAACGCTGGCGTGACCTTATTTAAATGTAGCTTACGTTTGTTAAATTTCAGCATTAAATAATGCGTGCTTGGATGATTTAGTAATTACTATGTTTCCATTGTATATAGAAGCACCCTTGTGAACTAGGATTGATTTTCTGTTGTCGCATAAATTAATTGTAAAATTACTACTACTCTCCCTTATCTGAAATGATCAAGACTCACTGTACCAAGTACAGTGAGTCTTGATCATTTGTTACTTGAAAGTAACGAGATCTGACTTACGCTTCAGTGCCAGACCAAGGTAACACATATGAAATCAATTATATTGTAACTGAATAATAAAACTGTCCAAAAGATTGTTTAACATACTCTCTCCTGTTATCACAACCCGTCAAATTACCCGCAGGCCCTTTACAAAATCTCAACTCATGTCAACAATCATACTTTATGCTTAACACGATATACAACATACAGGTTGTTCTGTTTTGACTTAATTTTTAAGGGTTGCTCGGCGGATCGTAATAAAATAAAACAAAATATAAGAATGCTATCATAACAGGTTATCTTTGCAAGTTGTTTTCGTCTAAAAATAAACAACATTGTTAACAATGTTTTAATTGTCTTCATAACACTCTTCACTATAGTAGTAATCCGAATTTGCTGGTGAATTTTTTGTGTAACTTATAAAAAATTTCCAAAAATAATTATTTTCAAAATTTTGCAATACTACGACTACTACTACTACTGCTACTACTTTCCCTTATCCGCACCCAATGGTGCATAGGGCACTGCATTGGTGCACCAAATGCAGTGTATCTTGATCATTTTTTATTACATGAAGGTAAGATGATCAGTCTTACGCTTCAGTACCAGTCCAAGGTATCACACATGAAATATTAATGTGAAAATCACATGTAAATAAATATTTCGTGTTGACACCCACGGGAATCGAACCCGCGACCCGTCATGCACGGTAGCCAAAATGCGCTACCACTGTGCTACGATACTACGACTAGTTCATGGTTATTATAGCCTAACTTATCCATAGGTTAATTATAATACTTATATATTTAAAGATTCTGTGATGTAAATAAAGGAATTTTCTATACAGATACACTGTTTCTGATTTGAAACATTTGGGAGAAATAAAACATAAGTAAATTGCATTAAAAAAATAAAAAAATTTCAATATTGATATCGTGATTCGCACTTACTTATGTAATAAATAAATCAGATTTCACTAGGACAACCTGTATACATATTATGTCATATATTTCCCTCTCTCCTCCTTATTTTCATCTGCTTTCTATTACGAGGTAAAGTTGTATTACCTCTCACCGAGCCACGTACGACAGGAATAGAGTTTGCTTTTCAAAAGTTAACCACCCGCAGTATAATGTTGTAGCACGTATAATTGAGATGTCTTTACCTTATTGTATAAATTTTATCCCTATCTCCTCCTGAGTACAGGACAACTAGCGCTATGGACGAAAGCACAGTGCGGTGAAATGTGCCAACAGAATTCTTTTGTCTGTTGGTATGGAAAATTTGTATGTTTTCTTTTTAGAGTATTTTCATACTGCCTGGAACATTTTTCAGGATGAATTAGAGCAAATTTTACCTTACGTTGACATTTTTAGACACAGGTATGAAGTTTCTTTTTAGTAAGATGCTGATGCTAAAAACATTTTTTTTAAAGAAACAATGTTTTTTCCACATTTGACTTTATTATGTAGTATTTTTTAAATTCAGAATGCATAAAAAACTAACATTTTTAGTCACAACTTTAAAAACTTATTATTAGAATTCGCTATTAGTATGTTGATATTGATTATTCTCTATTCAAATAGATTTATTATTGAACTGCAGAATTTGATGAATTTACAATAACTAATCGAAGTTTCAATTCCAGTGAGACATGAATTAAGTAGGTACATAAGAATGTATTCTACCTACAAACATGATTTTAAACACTAAGCAAGTCGTGTTTTTGACGTGATAACGTCTAATAAATCGACGAACGCCGGCTGCACACACGAAAAAACATGACTTATTGTCACGTTCCGCCTGAGCCGAGTGTGCAAGCGAGAGCGCGGAACAAACGATAGAGAGGCACGATCGGCCTAAGCGTTTGATTTGTGACGCTTCTGTCTCTCTTCCACTCCATCGGCCAATGCGTCCAAGTAGGAGGGAGACAGCAGCAGCACACAAGCTACAAAGTAACACACAAAAATTTTAATTTTTAATTAACTCCTGCTTTGTATTATAGAAAATAATGATAATTCAGTAATAATAATTCAATTCAATTCATAAAAGTATGCTATTTTTCATCAATGTTTTCTTATGACGTTATCACGTAAAATTATCGTCCGTAAACCGACTTTACAGACAACCAAAAATTTTTTTCATTATTAATTTATAGTTCGTCAATATTTGAGAAATGTGACGATTTGATTAAGAAGGAGTCAGAAGTTAAAAGACAATATTAATTAACAACATTTTGAATGTGTACTAATACTTAAGACAAATTTCTGGATAATCTTTATTCTGGGCTTTTATTAGTGAGAGATCTCTCAATAATGCAAAACAACGCCGACGTGTGATAAATCAATATATTAACAAGTTTCAAAATTTGTCATATATGGTTATCAAATGATAAGTGGAATGGGGAATGTTGTAATACATCAAGTAGCCACTTAACCCAATCAATGACAGGTCATAAGTTCTGTAAAGCACCCATATAATCCAAATTCGTTTCCAGATCTTCTCCACCTCTGTTGGGATATCAGTAATACAATATTAATTACTTATCTCGCTTTAACTTTTAGCCTCCATTGTTTTCTTGTCTGCTCTGTGTCTCTTGTAATAGCTGATAATGTTTTCATAATTAGCTCAAGCTTTAAAAGCCTTGGCGCGACGAAACGCAAGTATATTCGTCTCAATTTAGGATTGAAATAATGTAATTTAAAATAAGAGCAACTCGTGAAATTGTTTAAGAAACAATAACTGAAATTCGAGAGCCAAGAAAACAAGAATCGCGGGGTAATTCAATTAAGAAGTTTAGGGCAGCTATGTTATTAGTCGAACTCACAAAGTGCCATCTGTCATTCAATTTATTCATTCTAATTATGCAGAAAGCATTAAATAGTAATTATAAGTTTTGCATTTGGAAAATGGAAGAGTTTTTACGGAATTTAATTTCTTAGCGGCAGTTCTAAAACAAAACCAGTTTGATTTATGTGGCGATGAATTTCACGATTCATCATAATTTTATCAAAGTGTTTGTTGGAACAAATTTCTGATTTATTCAAATAGGCTTACAAAGTACTCTCAATCCCTAAAACAATGAATAAAACATAATCCTAAACGATGGTTTTCGACTCGGTAAACACTTGCCAGGAAGTTCAGCTATTTCTCTTTCACTTGGATGAGAACCTTTGCCATCTTCCCTCTTTGGATTTGGCATTCTCAAGGACCTTTTTTTATTACAAGAAGTGTATTGGATGTAAAATTCGCTTTCTTCATCTGTCACAACCACTAAATATCTTCTATGGTATATTTATCAATTTTATGTAATTTAACCTGCAGTCAGTAGAAAAATACTGGGTTCGAATCTACTATTATCAGAATATAATATAATTTAATTGTATTTTGACTACTGAGTTCTGAAGTTCCCTGGTGTATAAAGTCTCGTATTCATAATCTTCATCTTCAAAGTCCGTTTGTACAGTAGCGTCCTGCGTGACAACAGTCTCATAGAGACCGCTGGCCGTATATCCTGAACTATCTATCTCACATTCCACTGATCTAACACACACTTCCGCATTATGCGAGCCGGTTCTATCACTTCTATAATTCACGTCATGAGACAAGTTTTGCATGCCGATCATCTCCCGTGGTCCAGAGGCGATGTACATTTGGATTTGAGGGTCTATAGTAATACTGTGGACATCTCTCGTAATTGAGTGCATGTCTCTAGTTATCGTGTGGATGTCTCTCTGGTTCGCGTGATTATCTTGGTTTGGTAGGTGGAGTTCTCTAGATAATGTGGGTGGTTGTTTCGGTTCGCTGGTGTCTTTTGGGAGTGTTCTCGGGTCGCTGTGGGGCCCGGGCTCGGGGTCGTTGGGTCCGCCGTGGGCGTCGTTCCTCCTCGCGGGAGGGGGTGTCCTCCGGGCACCCTCCCGGGCGCAAGCAGCGCAGTCGCATCTTGCGACCCCGCACGCGCCGCAGCCACACCAGGCCGAACAGCGCCATGCCGTCCTGTTGGCGGAACTGCGCCCCCTCGATCATGTGGCCCCACACAGCTGCAGGCCATGTCCTGACCAGCACTTACTCTACCTTCCCGCGATCTGTCGGCTCCCTGCTGCTGAGGGAACACAGCGTCATCTGGAATACCTTCTCTAGAGGCGCGGTACCTGGACCAATGTTAGCCTTCAAGACCGATGGACGATTGCTCAAGACGTACTTTTTCAAACACCCTCTTAAAAAAACGCAATTCTCAGTCCACAGAAATTGTATCGCTAAACTGTTAAATATTTGAACCAAAATTATTTATTCACCATTACTTTCAAAGGGGTATTTTACTTTCTTTTTTGTATCACAATAAACGGTCTCTCAATCACGTTTATGAAAAATGGACTAAGTGCGTTGTTATAAAAACGAAATATTTCTCTTTTGTCTATTTTCCATCCAGTGCGGTTCGCGTTAGAATTTTACACTCGGGGAATTTTACAGCGCAAATCTGACGCCCCCGAATAAATATTGGTCTCGGAACATTAGTGACGTCACATGGGCCGGCCCGCCTCGGCCGGTCTAGGGTAACGGAGGAAAAGCAAGCATCCTGGAACAAATGAATGGTTTCAGTGCGGGGTCCAGTAAACACGGGAAATTCAACAAAACAATTTTAACAATTTGGGACTCCATTCCCATATCTTCCAATTTTCCGCAAAATTTATTATCTTGTTGTTTATGGAAATCGGCTTCTATCATATAATTTCCACGGAATATCGTACCAATGTACCAAAAATATATTATTTTAAAACTTTGATATAAATTAATTAAAACGTAAACCGAACAAATTGGTTGTGTTTTTTTTTTACTCATAAATTCGGTCAAGCTGGAAAACTCGCCTGAAGACGGATTTTCGGCCATTTATTACTCACACGATCACGAAGCGTTGCAACGTAAAAAATACGTTAGTACGATCACATTGACAAAATAAATCAAATGTGAGTTATCGTAAATTTAAACCGACAAAAAAATCCGTTTTGTCATACTTTCTTGTTCCTTTGCATTGTGTTCGCAATACCAAAAAAGAAAAACACGCTTAGATAATAAAAAATAATAAGATGCTTATTACAATAAAAAAAATATAAGTTGTCCTGGTAATAAATAGTTAATCTATTCCCTGATCTACTTCTATTTTCAACTGAAATTTCTCATTAAAAAAATAATTAGCCTCTAATATCATTACAGCTGACGAAGCAACTGAGATACGATTTTTATAACCGAGCTTTTATTTGAGCATGACTTTTATATATAAATATATTAATATGTTTTTTGAAATTAAAAAAAAAATTAGAAAATAAGTTATACATAAATCTATTATTAATATTACATTAATAAAACATTTTCTATAAAACCTCTCATACGACATTACGGTTTCGTCCTGGAAACCGGTAGATATAGATAAAACTATGTGAGGGTTTTATACTAATATATGTTGTAATTACATAATTTTTACTAATATGTTAGGGACCACAAATGTAACCAAATGCTTTGTGATAACTAATAAAATTATTTTTACTTGGAGTCCACGACAAGTATACTTTAAGTTTGCATTTCTATGTAAAATTTAAAATGAACTTTAAAATTCAATGGTGATTTAAATTTTTCCAACTATTCCTGTGAATGATACGCTGTCGTTATTTACTATCCTTATTATTCTGGCACTTGAATTAGTGACAAACTGGGGTCAAAATAGAGTTGAGTGACATGGCTGTGAGGTTAGGTGATAGATTGTACAAGTGGTTGGGTACGGTGGGGTAGGTTAATCGTATAAGGTGGATGAGTTGATTGGGAGGTTTGCATTTGCAACGAACGGTTCACACGCTATTTGAGCGAATTGTTTTTATGATTGCAATTTGTGGACGAATGCATTTTTTTCCCTCTTTCCCCTTTTTTGAAAATATTTTTGATACAGTGGCGATTAAACAGAATTGTCGGAAAACTGAACTTCATCTGGGAATTATCAGTGGACTAAATGAATTTTTTTGTTTAGTAAAGAACTACTAGCAGTGTTGGGTTATTATATAAAAAATTAGTTTAATTGTGGTTTAATCGAACCCCACGTCCTCATTCACGGGTGGCACAAAGACGCTACCACTAGTGCTAACGAGCGCGGACAAGGTCGCTGGAATTCGTTTCCCGGTAGGGATTCATCATGAAATATTTATTTAATGTGTTTTCATATTAAATATTTCATGTGTCCATTCCTTGGTCTGGTACGAAGTCGTATGACTTGATTTATCCTACCTTTTTGTATTAAAATTTTCAAAGATACACCCGGACTTGGTGTTATTCGTTACTGTTGCCATCGAGATGCGGATATGGTAAGTTGTAGTAAATATGTGATTAATTATTGATAAAGAAAATAAAATGTTAAGATATAGATTTATTAAAATAATTTATCTGCTTCCAAAGTTACTACTATTACTTCTCTCTTTTATCCACACTTGATGGTGCATGGTTAAACAAAGTATGTGGATCTTGATACAAATAGTACAGTAACCTTTCATTTCATTGTGGTATCTCTGCCCTATTCCCTACCTACCATCAACCCTCACCCTCACGTATATTACGCCTGGCTGTAATTTAGCACGAGAGATAGACGATTAACAGTTTTATGACGTCACAACAGATTCCGCAGTAGTAAAAACACGTATCTTGACAAGCATTTAGTGTGTGTACCCGTGCATTAATGACGTCAGAATATTTATGGCTTTGTTAAGTGCAACATAAACGGTAACGAGAGCTTGATTACTTCACTCGAATTATATAAAATCTAATTAATTCATTTTGGGCGTGTTCAAATACACAAATCTGGATTTATCCCAAGACGGGAGTTGGTATATTTTTCATTTTATAATCCCTACAGAGATGAGGTTTGAATTCTTTCAAATGCTTTGAAGATGGATATTCGAGGGTTTATAGGCTTATAAACTGTCATTGGCTGGGTACATAAAGTTGCCACTTAACCCATGCCAATGACAGGTCATAAGCCGTGTAAAACGCTCGAATATTTCCCCTTGCCTCATTTTCAGTAATTATTTGGTTACAAACTATCGACCACTAAATGCTTATTATTTTATTTTATTTTACGTCACATGGTTTTTTCGCAATGGAATACTTATAAACTTCCCCAAAAAAGATGTAACAATAAACCGTTTAGATGCTTTCTGTGAAGAAAAAGTTAACGCAATAAAGAATTTGAAAAGAAGTAGTTTTGCTCCCAGAAGAGCCTTATTTTGGTCACCGATCTTTTTATTTCCTAGAAAACTAATAAATAATCTTATTATATATGGTCATTGGTCACACATAGAGTACCTAATCTAATATATAATACTTGTGTCCATTATTTTATATGAGTTATCCTGATTAATTTTATGCTTTGTAAAAATTAATAACTACTACTACTACTACTACTACTTTCCCTTATCCGCACCCAATGGTCCCATAGGACACTGCATCGGTACACCAAGTGCAGTGTATCTTGATCGTTTCATACATGAAGGTAGGATGATCAGTCTTTCGCTTCATTACCAGTCCAAGGTATCATCCATTAAATATTAATATGAAAATCACATGTAGATAAATATTTCATGTTGACTACTAAACTCCTCAAAGCTGACTGACAAAACTGACTACTCAAAGCTAAATTAATAAAGCTTGAGTTTATTGGTGAATCACAGTGCCCTATGCATATCTACATAATGGAGCAGAAATTTTAAAATTTTATTTATTAAAATTTCTTTGGCGGCTTCCGTAGCGCAGTGGCAAAGACGGGGGGGTGGACTCGCGATACGGAGGTTCCGGGTTCGATTCCCGGTGAGAACACAAAAATTAAAAGTGATTTTTCTCAAGCCTGGGTGTTTTTTACGTTGAACCCCTCTGTAATTGGGCCTCCAGGCCTGTTAAGGTGGTTAAATAATTAAATAATTAAAAATTATTACAGGCTTTAGGAGACGTAGTCTGGCGCTGAACCGTAAGACTGATATCTTGCCTGCATGCAACAAATTATCAAGTTCACTGCACTGGGGTGTACCAATGCAGTGCCCTATGCACCATTGGGAGCATGGTGCGGATAATGGAGGGAAGAAGTACGAAGATGAAAGATATTGTAAATAGTGGACTTTTGTCAATTTTTTTCTACTTGATCATCCTCCCTTCCAGTAACAAATTATCAAGATGCAATGCATTTGATGTACTGAATGCAGTAACCTGCACAGATAAGAGAAGGTTGTAGTAGTAATAGTTTCTTTTAGCAGTCAAAATGAATCAGTATTTTCTAAAATATATGGATATTATATTTTTATTTATTGGGTTAATGATCGTGTTATTAAAAATACCGAATGCAATGAAAATTAATATCATTTTCATTATCCAATACTCGATATCTGGTTTATTATTGACTTATGAGTACAACCAAACAAACGTTTAACCATAAAATATCCGATAGCGTAAATATTTTAAACGGATATTTTTTATTAACTCAATGTTTGTAGCATATTATGTAGGATATTTTTTAATTTCAAAATGCATTTTGGCTTTAATGCTAGAATTTCTCTGTATCATTCGAATACATTTTTTTAACTGATGTTTGTTTTATTTTATTAAAATTTTCATTTAAATTTCAATCGTAATATTCTATTAAAGTTTGTAAGTTTTCACGGCATTCAGAATACAGACGTTTTTTCTGGGTAATTATGCCGTGTCAGTGGGCATTGTGTTGCAGACGTTTCGGAGAGTATTGCAGTGTCCATTTTCAGGGTTGATGTATTAGTATAGTCTACTGTGTATTTATTTCCTTATTTTCATATACAAGGTACCCAGTAGATTTTTTAAAGTAGTTTTTTTTTTCGATAAATTTTTGAAAATAGTTATCAAATATCATTTACTTAGTCAAATTAATACTATTCTCGAAAGAAACAAAATAAAAAAACGCATTTTAATATTTTATTTAATCTGACGCGCTTGTGAAAGCTTTTATTTCTACCTAGATTCAATATTCATATTACACATTCGACTTCAAATAATATGGTGTAGATTCACCAGTTTTCGGGTTGTACTACGAGTTTTATTACACCGTGTATAGGTATAATATGATTTTTTTCATTTTCCCAATATTATGATGAAAGGAAAATATGTTAATTCTAAGAACTAAGAATAAAATAATTATTTACTATTTTAAATACGGCAAGCAAAATTTAGTTTAGTTTGTACTATGAAATACGTTTTTAGCATACGCCGTATTTTTCCAAATTATTGTGTGTAAGCCAACTAACTATAAAAAAAAATAATCATAAACTTTGTAGTTCATGAGAACTTTATCGTTAAAACTTAAAATAACGAGAGATTATCAAAATAGACAACTTTTTGATAGCTATTCTTGCATAGTTTTAGCATAATAAATTGATTGATAGTTTTAATTAAAACTTTTGTTTAAACTACTAATTTAATAAGTCAGAGAATCAAGTTCTACAACGCCCAACGCTAACTTCACAACTTACAAAGTGCAAAGTTTATTAAAACTTTTTATTTATTTACAATCCGAACGTATTTATTCGTATAATAAAATACACCTACTTTGTTATGTTTAATCCTTGTTTTTTACAAAGTTTTTTAATTCCAAAATGTTATCGCTGGCTTCTTAGAAATAATTTTATGGTTTATTTACTAATATTATTAATGTTGAATCAATTCACTATATTTATTTATTTACAAGTGATTTTCGTATTAACATTATATGTGTGTGTAATACTTTGGACTAGTTCTAAAAGACTGATAATTTTACCTTCATGCAATAAAATGATCAAGATGCATTGCACTTGGTGTACTAATGCAGTGCCCCTATGCACCAATGGGTTCGAATAAGGCAAAGTAGTAGTAGCAGTAGTGATTTGCTTTGATATAATTTTGTATAGTTTACAACAATAATACTTATTATTGAAATGAAAAACTTCATTTGATATTTAATAATAGCTATAATGTATTATACATACATACTTAACGCTTCAGTACCAGTCCAAGGTATCACACATCAAATATAAATATGAAAATCACACGTAAATCAATATTTGAAATGCGCTTCCACTGTGCTACGAGGCGGATAAAATGTAGATATAATTCTATATATTTATACATTAAATAGTTGCTAATAGAATACTTTATATTCAACATTCGATTTTCTAGATTTTAAACCGCTACCGTTTTCCTCAGATTGATTCCAAGTACACTGAAAAGTTCTAAGTCGGATTTTATCACGTCCAATATCCAAGTTCAGGCCACCCCCACCCGTGTGAAGCTTTCAGGGAGCTTTTAAATCCTTTACAGGTCATTTCTGCTAAGTTCCCACTCCATTCTTCCCCTTCCTCCGTAGCTACCGTAATGCGGGGCATTCTTGTGCAGCTTCGTACATCTCCCCGCCCATTATGGGGGACAGGCGGGATCTGGAAATTTAGGGGCTCGCCCGCACTTCATTTATTTCTCGTATTTAAATTACAGGAGTAAATTAACGTAGGCGTACACCAAATGTAAGATGTATTTGTTCCAGGCTATATTTTTGCCACTTTTTATAAATTCGTACATCGCGCATTGCGTTATTTTTTTTGGAAAAATAATTAAATTTCTTACGCATGAATTTACGCATGCATTTCTTATGACTGAATTTATTAATAAATAAATCCGCTAAGGCTAATTTGTCAATTTAAAATCATATTTTTCTATTCGTTAATACAAAGTGAAATTTTACATGTGTGTGAGTACCTATAAATAATATATGAATATCGAACCTTGCTGCGTAGATTTGGCAAATCGTCATTTTTTAAATTTATATTTATAGGAAGCAGAGAACCATGTAATTAAATTGTAATTGTAGGGTAAATATTGATATCATTTTAATTCAAAAAGGGAACGCACTACATTCTAAGAATTCTGATGTCAAATAAATATTTGTTGGCTGTGATAATTATCCGCCTCGTAGCATAGTGGTAGCCCATTTGAATACCGCGCCTGAGGTCGCGGGTTCGATTCCCGTAAGGGGTCAACATGAAATATATATTAACATGAGATTTTCATATTAATATTTCATGTGTGATACTTTGGACTGGTACTGAAGCGTAAGACTGATCATCTTGCCTTCATGTAATAAAATGATAAAGATACACTGCTCTTGGTGTACCGATGCAGTGCCCTATGCACCATTGGGTGCGGATGAGGGAAAGTAGTAGTAGTAGTGATAATTATTACATTTTTTATTTATTTACATACAGGAAAACCGACGGTTATAATAATTACATTACAAAAACAAATATACTGAATAAACCAATAACAGGTTTTCTCAAATAGGAATAATGCAGGTAAAAAGTTATGCTCTCAACATAAAATTATTAGATATTAATCCACATAATAGTAAAATAAATCTTATAAAAAAAATGCTAATTGAATAAATATTTTCCATCATTTCTGGGCGTGTTCAAATACTTGTACACAAATCTGAATTTTATCCCAAGACGGGGGTAGGTATACTCGTATATTTCATTTTATATCCGTACAGAGATGAGGTAGAATTTTTTTTTTCAATTTTTTTTTCAAACGCTCGAATATCTAATTTCTTGAATTCGAAAAAAATCTACCTCATCTCTGTAGGGATATAAAATGAAAGAAATATTTTTTCACTCGGAAAGAAAACGTCCCACATTATTCTCAAATATATCTATGTTCAATGATTTCAATTATTATTATTTCTAAAAAGAGTAAAATTTTTACTATTTTAGATAGGTAGTACTGCTACTAGCCCTTATCCGCATCCAATGGTGCATAGGGCACTGCATTGGAACACCAAGTGCAGTGTGTATTGATCATTTTATACACATAAAAAGTAAATTGTAAGTACGTACTTCAATGTAATCTGATTTTCATCCCTTTGTGTGTGGTGTAAAATCATTTATCGATAAAAGGTCGGAGTACTTTTATCCACCATGCTTGAGTTGTGATTTAAGGGATCCTAAAGTCCTAATGCTTTTACAGCACTAGTAACATGAGTAACTTACTGACCCAATTCTCTTTAAAGTACTTCGCATTATGGGGGGACAAAAAAATAACCATCTGAAATTTAAGAATTTAGATAGCGGAAATCTTTGAAATAAAATTTGGAGGTTTTGTAAGAGTACTCTGTAGATTTCATATTTGATAACTTTGACTGACTCTGATTCGTTAGACTGACCATTTTTCTTTCATGCTATAATTTATTAAGATTAACTGTATCTGGTGTACCAATGCAGTGCCCTATGCACCATTGGGTGTGTAAAAGGTAAATAGTTTAAGTATTAGATATCCATCGGATTAATATGTTAAAATATTGATTTTATGGTAATTTATTATACATACCTACGTTGAATTTGGATGAAGTGACTTTATTCCTTGTTTTTTTATACATAGATATGGAAAATATAATTTTTAAAATAATAAAATAATTTGTATCTTTTATTAAAAGGGAATTCTCAACATTTACCTATAAAATAATGTGCTTTGAACACTTTGGAGTATCCTTTAATAGACAGCCTAAAAATAAAAAATATTATGGAAGGTAAATGGACCAACTGAATTAATCTGTTGGGCGTAAATATGTAATATTTTTAAACAAAAGTTCTTTTAAAAATATTGATAGCTAAAAATTTAGAAAAAAGGAAAATAACGCTTTTACGTGAAATGAAATTCGGAATTAAAAATTTCTCGGCTTAATACGTTATTCAAGTAAAATCAACGTAAACGATGAAAGTTTAAGCTTCTTTTCTGGTTCTCCTAAACTCATTTAAATTTTTAACCGTTCGTTGTTTTCTTTTTTCAGGAAAGGCTGCGTAAAAGTCATGGCAATCTGTAATGAAAAGCCATGAATAATTAAAGTTAATTCAACGAATTTCTTCTTAATGAATATTTCGTTGCTTAAAATTTTATTTTTTCCTTCCTACATGGCATTTATGGAGAAAAAATTAAATAATTAATGTTACGGTAACGTGAACATAGTCAATATTCCTGACTTTCTTTAAGCAGGCTTCACTCGTTAACCAGAGATTTTGGTATTTTAGGTTTAAAATTAAGTAAGTAATATTAGGGAACGTCTAGAAATTATTTTTATACTAGTTTATCAATCGATGAACCGTTTTTTTGTGAAAGCAGCTGTTATGAAAAGAAATATAGAAGCTGATAAATTGTGGAAGTGTTCCAAAAGTATGCAGACATTTATTAGAACATTCCCGACGACAAAACTTTTAGGAAACAAAACACACTGACAAAAACCCTAATACCCCGAGAGTTTCTCTACTCTGAAATACAATTCTTACTAACAAAAATGTTTCCACCCCCAACGGTTTTCTACAGGATATTTTAAGGGGTTGAGATAAAATAACCCATTGATATTCGTTTTGAAACAATTTTACTAAGACCAAATTATGTTTTAAAACAAGCCAATTATTAAAAATAAGAAAATATAGAACAAACAAAATATTTACTATTCTATATAAAATCCATGTATTTTGTTTGGCCCCATTGAGGATGAGATCACCATAATAGTCGGGACTTCCAGGGCAATAGCGTCACACCCCTCCAACAAAAGTTGTGCCATAGAGTAAGAAGTTTTCTGATAAATCAGAATAACGGCTACTTCAGGGGTTGTGGCAGGCGTCAACCGTTAGAACAAGGGTAGAGTTCGGAATTCGGAGTTCAAATTTTTCAAAATTGATATTGCACTTTGCGAGGAAAGGAAGGTATGGGGAAGTTTGAGCTTGACTTATTGGATGAGCATCCGCTGAAATATTTTGAAAGGTTTTAATTTACAATTGCCAAATGTTTTACTCCCTGTCTTAATCAAGTTTATGGAATTTTTAATCTTTATTTCACGATGCAGATTCTTCTTTTATCGATAATCAAGATTCACTCCACTTGGTGAACCAATGCAGCGCCCATTGGGTACGTAAGGGAGAGTAGTAATAGTAGTAGTAGATAATCGAATTTAAAAGTGTGAAATTTATGTTAGAAACACTCACATTGTCATTATAAATTATTTAAATAAAACTCTTTGTTTAAAATAAAATCTAAAGAAATATAGAAAAATAACAATTGCGGTGCATTCATCAAATCACTTATAAAATAAATAAGCGTTTTCTCCAGGATTTGAGCCTGGGTCTTTTTGAACACTGGTTAGCTTCTCTATCCACTGAGCTAAACGATCGGATACATATCTCGAGGTTTTAACGAAATGCCTATTGCAATTATGACCACTTATGCCTCTAGTCAACTCCGATAAACCAACAAACTTTTTATCGGGAACCAGCTGAAATTAAAGATTTTTCATTCAAAAAAAAAACTTTTGGTTGTCTGTAAAGTCGGTTTACGGACGATAATTTTACGTGATAACGTCATAAGAAAACATTGATGAAAAATAGCATACTTTTTTGAATTTAATTAAATTATTATTACTGAATTATCATTATTTTGTATAATACAAAGCAGGAGTTAATTGAAAATTACAATTTTTGTGTGTTACTTTGTAGCTTGTGTGTTGATGCTGTCTCCCTTCTACTCGGACGCATCGGCCGATGGAGTGGAAGAGAGATAGATGCGTCACAAACCGAACACTTAGGCCGATCGTGCCTCTCTATCGCTTGTTCCGCGCTCTCGCTTGCACACTCGGCTCAGGCGGAACGTGACAATGAGTCATGCTTTTTCATGTGTGCAGCCAGCGTTCATCGATTTATTAGACGTTACCACGTCAAAAATTCCTTAAATCAAATTAAAGGTTACTTCATCAGGATCACAACATTATTCTTCCAGATTATCCTTAATGCTTCACTTTCAATAAATTCATAGATACCAAAGATTGATGGATTAACAAAAATAGTTCTTAAATTCCCGTATGGCAAGTACCTAAGCTTAAATTACAAACTAAGTTCACCAGACTTGTGGTTTGGGAGCGCTTTGCTACCAAATTAGATCTCTCCTTCCCGGAGCAGATTTCCGCTGGTCAGACCACGTGATTAACAGCATCGCCCCCTCCCTTCTCCCGCCCCCGCCCCCCCCCGCCAGGATAACACGTGTCCGGCCAGCAGCAGCCTGCAGCCGAGGGGGCAATAAAAAGCATAAAAGGGTGGATAATTGGAGGGGAAACTTGTGTCTGAGTGTATGAAAAACGAATAGTGCATTGCAAAAGGAATTTTTGTCTCACGAGCCTGGTATGAACTATACTGAGTTACCTGACATGGTTGAAAAGGTATTTTCTCCAACAAAAATGATTTTATGTTTTATTTAAACTAGCTGGCCCGGCAAACGTTGTTCTACCCTTTTAAGTAGGTGGCGCTATGAGTTGAATTAGGTCCCTGAATAAAATTATTAAGATTTTTTTTGATTTGTTGGTCTGATTACTACTTCTTTTTTTCCTTATCTGCACCCAATGGTGCATAGGGCACTGCATTGGTACACCAAGTGCAGTGTATCTTTATCATCTATTTACATGAAGTTGGGATGATCAGTCTTACGCTTCAGTACCAGTCCAAGGTATCACACATGATATAATACCTAGTCTAATTACCTACGATAAATTACTTTTTGAGCTTATTACTATTTTTATTACTAAGATTGATTGCCAAAAATGCTTATCAATTTTCTCAACAGATGACACCAGTGAGAAAATCTCAAATGCGAAATCACGAATACGAGTTCAATATATGTACAAGTTTTAGAAATTTGTCATATTATATGGTTATCGGATGATGAGCGGAATGGGGAATGTTTTAATACATCAATTGGTCACTTAACCCAGCCAATGACCTTCGATCCACATTCGATTCCAGAGTTTCTATGTCTCTGTTGGGATATCAATAATATTTGAAATCGGTCCAACATGGGTATAATCCAGTAATTTGTCTACAAGTATTTGTACTCATTCAAAGTGTTGTTTAAAATTCGCTTACACTTTAAATGCATTTTATGCTGAAATATATTATTCTTCTCCTTATCTTGTCGCTTCCAGTAAAAACAGAACAATATAATCTCGTTTGGCTTTGTAATTCCCTCGTTAGGAGCTATATAATAACAGCCCTACCTGCTGAGCTCAGGTTGGCCAGTGGCTAATTAATTAGGGGCTATTACTGCAGACACGAGCTAAGGGAAGCGAAAAGAGGCGTGAAGTGGCCAAACGGTACTTGGAATTATTGTGTGTCAGAAGTGACATCAGAGAAATCATTAAACGGTAAGTATTTAATTTGAACTATATAATACATCTCTGTGTATTGATGGATTACGTTCAATTAATAAGTTTTTATAGACTTAATATCACTTTTATAAGTTCATACATTTGAATGACTTGATTTTTCAACACTTTTGTTGAGATTATCTACTGACATTTCTTGGTGGAATTGCATTTTAACAAATAAAACACCTTTTTAGTTAGGTCACTTATATAGTTTATTCCAGTTACCTGGTTTCGCTATCGCTAGCATCGTCAGACTGGTGATAGCGAAACCACGTTACTGGAATAAACTATATAAGTGGTCTAACTAAAAAGGTGTTTTATTTACTTTATAATAAGATATTATTTCTCAATATTTTGAATGCGTACAAATACTTGTAGACAAATTTCTGGATTACAGCCATGCTGGGATAATATCAGATATTATTGATATCCCAACAGAGACAGAGAAACTCTGGAAACGAATGTGGATTATCTAGGCGTTTACAAGGCTTATGACATGTTATTAGCTGGGTTAAGTGGCCACTTGATGTATTACAACATTCCCCATTCCGCCCATCATCTGATAACCATATATGACAAATTTCGAAATTTTCTAATATATTGAACGCGCGTTCGTGATATCACATTTCCAGAGATTTTCTCACTCGCGACATCAGATCTGTTGAGAAGACTGTTAAGCATTTTGGTCAATCAATCTTTATTGGTGTAGGTAAGGCTCATCCGAACTTAATTACTTACTAGAAGACGCCTGAAGAAGTCTCTCCATTTTTTATTTGCTTTATATATAATATTTTAACAACATTTTGAATAATCTACATTCCACATAATTCACATAATCCAGTAAATCCACATTCGTTTCCAGAGTTTCTCTGTCTCTGTTAGGATATCAATAATATAAGATATATCTCTCTTGTGTTGTTAACAGTACTTTTTTTAAAAATATTTTGAATAGTTTAGTTTTGAAAGTTGAGTAAATCGTAGAGTTTTATACTTACGTTTAGGAAAAACGGTTAATAAAAAATATTATTTCATCTACTTGAAGAAGTTTCTAATGAATCCATCAAGAGAAATGTAGAAAAAAACACAATTACCATGTTTATTAATCAAATCACTGGAATAATAACCGTTTGCTCCAGGATTAGAACCTGGGTCTTTCTGATCACCGGTCAACTTTTCTAACATAAGCTGACCAGTGCCAGAGAAACTCACCGGTGATTTGAAAGACTCAGGTTCAAATCCTTGAGCGAACGGTTATTTATTTGTGATTTGATGAATGCACATAGTAATTGTAATTTATTCTATCTTTCTCTCTGATCTGTTAAAAGTTAATAAAAAGGTTGGACTTTTTCAGCCGCAGCACTCAAGCACGCGCTTTAAACCTGCTAATACTTCAAACGTGATTTCAGTCATTAATTTAGCGAGGATTTTACCTGGGAAACGAATAAAAACAGTTAGCTCACTCTAGTGTTATTCAGAGCTCAACTGAATTCCTGAGGCTAACATCCACGGCCGACCACAAACCACTGCTAACTTTAGAGAGACCCTCCATCTACATTTTACATACACCCACATCAACACACGAAACTGCGCACAAGTGGTACAAAGCTGTACATAATGAAGTGTTATAACTACTCTATGTATATTGTATACAATGGTAGGTACTAGGTACACAAAACTGTGCCATGAACTCGCCTGTAGACAAACTTTCAAAAATAATGGTTATACATAGAGTTGTTTATATAACTGAAATTTATTTCTGCAAACCGTATTCAAATATGTTCTTATCATTATGCTTTGGAGAAGAATTTTAAATAGTATTAAAAAATATAAATAAAATGCTGTTAAAATAATTCAAAATAAAAAATATCAATGCAACCATATCGCGCCATGAATACTATTATAGTTATGAGAAACGTGTCTTTATCTGAAATACGTTTTGAAAATCAAATACAAATCAAGAATATTAGAGCAGAATGCAAGGCTGAGATAAACATTATCGACAAAATTATGAAAGGTCTCTTATGATAGTTCGGTCATGTAGAGCGAATGTAAGAAGAAGAACTATAAGAATATATGATGCGACTGTGCCTGGATGTAGAAGTCAAGGAAGGCCGAGAAAGACATGGCATGGTCAAGTAACACAAGTGCTTGAAAGTGCGTGCATGAGAAGATGTATGAATGTGGAAGAAGCATGAGAAGTATGCCAGGACAGAGTGGTGTAACGTTCTATCGTGATAGTTAGTTATTTAGTTAGTAAAATAAATGAAACAGTACCGAAATAAAATCACATTTTTGCGATTTCCCAAAAGCAGCATTTTAATGAGTTTGTGCAGTTAAGGTTTCATAGTGCGAAATGATCAAGACTCTCTGCATTTAGTGTACCAATGCTGCAATGGTGTGGCCTATGCACCGTTGGTTGCAGATAAGGGAGAGTAATAGTTGTTGTGGAATTTTTAAAAAATGTGTAAAAAATTATTTCAAAATAAAATAAATCAATTTATTATTCACATATATCGACGCTTTCCACCGTTTCATTTCCAGGAAAAAGTTACCAAGCGTCACATAATGTGTGCAAAGGAAAATGATACCAGGCGACGTAGTAATATCATGTTACTTGGTAACATTTTTCTTTGCACGTGTTATGTCGATTAGTAACTTTTTCCTTTCCACCGCCGATATGTATGTACGCAAATAGTCCAAAGACCACGACGCCGACGGTACAACTCTAAGTGAATTAGAATCTATTGATGTAATATTTAATTTAGTAACAGTCGTCAGGGTATTTTCAGTTTGGAAAAGTGAAACAGCTATCACAAAAAAACAGTACGAATCAATAGTACCAGAAATTTCGTTTTGAAATTTATTTAATTTCATTTTTAATGTTAATGCCAAATTAACATTTAATAAGGTTACAAATAGTTAGAAGACAGAGATTAAAAATAATGCTCTGTGGTTTGTAGTTTGTACATAAAATTTGTATAGCAAAGTTGTGTATGTTTAATTCAGAATGTATGAATTAATCACTGAAGCTTAAGTGGAGATCACAAGAACCTTTTAGTGAAACAAATGTTACTAAACTCCTGAGAGATTATCAAACCAGAGTAAGTAGATCATAGGGAAATGGAAAGGTATAATAAATTCTAACATTCTCTCAAACAAAACACCTAAATAATCTCACGCAGTGAACTAGTTGTTTGTACACAAGGACTGTTTGTAGACTAAAACATCCCAAGCTTACTACTACTACTACCCTCTCCTATCCGCACCCAATGATGCATAGGGCACTGCATTTATACACAAGTGCAGTGGGTCTTCGTCATTTGTTACATGAAGGCAAGATGATCAGGCGGCGCCTGGCCGAGGTATCACATATGAAATATTTACATAATATACATCCCAAGCTTCTACGTTTATACATGTTTAATTTAATCAATAAATATTGTTTTACCGACTTACTTTACTTAGTCATTCATATTTTAATTCCTAAAATAAAAATTTAGTTTACGTAAGTCTGATGGGATTTAAATAATCATAATTTCATAAGTCTAATATCGGAATTTTCTAAATCTGTTTTACGAATAAGTATTCAATTATTATTCAACTTTTAAGTAAAAAGAGATTAATGCAGAAAATTTAATGCGCCCTTAGTATGATTTATTTCTTTCTTAACGTATTTTATCTGTAATCCTTCTTTAATCTATTCCATTATCCGTCCATTATTCCAATGAAAGAAAAATTTATTGCTTTTTTATGTTTTAATTAAGCTGAAATGTGATTTCATTCCCGAAAGAGGAATTTCAGTGAATTTCTATAGAAACCTGCCTTCGTTGTGGGGCATTATGTCGAATTGCCCCCTTAACGATTATGGTATCGTCGTTCGTTTCAAATAGGACATAACATCTCAAAATACAATCTCTTACACAACATTTGGACGATCGTCTTAAAGAAATGCACGTTTAATGGAATCTGCTATCTACATTGTTTTCCCATTGACAACGTTTTATCAAATAATTAATTTCATTCAAATTCATCAAGAAGGTACATTGATTGAATAAAAAGAATCAAATTTATAACAACTATGCTTTAAAATACCTTATTTGTACTAAAAAAATTGCCACTGTATTCATTATAACGTTATACAGTTACTAGAGACAGTTTTGTAATAATTGGTAGCAAAGCACCTGAAAAATGAAGTAACCTTTAAGTACAATTGATATCTCAATAGAGATAAGAAGTTTAGAAGGGAATTTAGATATAAAGGCGTTTACATCACTCTTCATTCCGCCAAGCCAATAGTTTGGACATACTCAAATCTCACTTGCTCAGAAATAATTCAAATCGTAATTACAATTTGACATCTCAACAGAGACGAGAAATTTGGAAGGGAATATGGATATCTAGGCGTTTACAGGGCTAAGTGGCCACAAGTGGTCTACGAGTATTTGGACACACTCAAAATGTTCTTTACAAATCGTTATTCGTCAAGCCCTTTTTTGGTTAAAATGGCTTCCACAGAAATAAATTACAACAATTTCAATACTGCTCAATCATATTGATGGTAATTTTTTCTAACGGATAATACGTTTAGCATAAATACAATAATTTATAATCTTATTAGAACTTTTCCAAAATATGTTATCTATTTATCAATACAATGTAAGCAAAGGTTCGATAAATATTTTATAAAAATAGAAATAATTCTTAGAGGGCCACTCTATAAGGTTTGGTAAGGAAGTTTGTTTATTTATTTACGTTTATTGTATTTCTGTTGTAATGTTCTTGTTTTTGCCGAACGGAGTAAGTAAACATATTGTAAGTAGAATCCAAAGAAAATATACGTTTGTTTGTGCTCCAAGAAATTCATCAAATTATATCCACGGTCTGTTGGTCTTGGTTTATTCATATTACTGTTGGACTGTCCGACTTTACTTAACAAATTAATATCATAAATCTTATGCCTAACAATAAAAAATAATAATTCATACAAAAATATTTTATTAACATGCTTTCACATAACTAATTAAACTGGAAATTGATAACAGTTAAAGTACAGTTATAGTTAAGCAGGGTGTAACAAAACTCGATGTACAACCCGAAAACTGGTGAATCTGCATCGTATTTGGAGACGATTGTGTAATACGGCTTTTTAATCTGAGCTTTAATTTTTTAAATTTTTTTTTCACAAAAGTTTTCTTAAGTATGGCAGATTAAGTAAAATTGCTTTTTTTAAAACGCGTTTTTTTTAATTTTGTTTTCTTTATTGATAGTATTAATTTAACTAAATACATGATGTTTGATAACAATTTGCAAAAAAAAATCGAAAAAAACGTCTAAATCGTACTCAATTTTCTTGAAAACTAAGGGTCAAATAAAAAAAAAAAATCTTCAAAATCGACTCCAAATATTATGTAGGTTCACTGGAGTTTTGTTATACCTGTATACAGCACAGATTTTTTTTTTCTTCTAAATGTATTCATTTATTGTCCGCCTTGTGCTGTAGTAGTAAGCATGCTGGGTCACCAAGCATGAGGTTGCGGATTCGATTCCCGATAGGGTTAATATGAAATATTAATTTGACCGTAAAGTCTTTCACATAAAATATTTCATACGTGATACATTGGATTGGCGTTGAAAAGTAATTTTTTTCTGGAAGAATGCAATACCCTATGAACCATAAGAGCAATGAGAAAGCAGAAGTCGTAGTAATGGTAGAAGAAATTGCAATTTATTTATAAAACTAGGCAAGCGATTTAGACCATTCAAATCGACCCCAACTGTCATATTTGGCACAATGACTACTGACCATGATTCCGACTCTTCCATTTCTAATATATTTATGTAGTCAAATAGCAAAAGTACCTAATTCTCTTGACTCAAACACAATATAAATTATTGATATTTCAACAGAGACAGAGAAACTCTGGAAAGGAATGTGGGTTATCTAGGCGTTTACAGGGCTTATGACCTGTCATCGGTTGGTTTAAGATATCAATAATATTTGATATCAGCCCAGCATGGGTATAATCCAGTAATTTGTCTGTACTGTACAAACTCAACATATATAGAAGTTTCAAAAATTTGTTATATATGGTTGTCAGATGATATGCGGAATGGGGAATGTTGTAGTACATCAAGTGGCCACATAACCCAGCCAAGGACAGGTCATAAGCCCTGTAAACTCCTAGATAACCCACATTCGTTTCCAGAGTTTCTCTGTCTCTATTGAGATATCAATAATATCTGATATCAGCCCAGCATGGGTATAATCCAGTAATTTGTCTACAAGTATTTTTATAGGTACGTTCAAAACGCGTTTCAAATTGTAACTTGTTAATGAAATCGTAATTAAATTATCGAGTACAAAGCTCGAATTATTTTCCAAATTGAAAACAGTCGATCACAAAGTGGTAAGGAATTCTGAATGTAAATAGCGACGCGTCACAACTATCAGCGGGTACTATTTGGAGAACAAAGGATGATACAGGACTCTTCATACAATAATAATCAATCCTCTGATGGAAATTAACACTTGTTTTTACTGTTTTCAAAACGAGAAATCAGTAAATCAATAGGAAAATTAAATAACGAGGCTATTTAATTCTTGAAGACTACGATTAATTTTATAAAATTCTACTATGTACCCAATTTATTGACAATGTTTTATATTTAGTGGTTTTAACAACCTCAACAACCCAAGAGGGCCAATTTCAGAAGACAGAATACATTACAGAATACCCAGGTTTCAATTAATAAAACAATTAATTGTACGTGGGCGAAGCTGAAATTCCAACCGTTCATGCGCTTTGTAGCTGCAAGACGAATTGGGGTTCAGTACTTCGCCTACGTATAGAATTTATTATTTATTTTTAAAAATATTTTCTAAAGAAAAGTTTATGCTTACAAAGAAATACAATAAAAACACATGAACATTTAAAAATAAAAAAAATAAAAATTCCACCAAGGCATAGCCTGTTTGTGGGTATACTGTGAAAGTCAAACAGTATGCACGTGGCAAAATAGAAAAATAAAGTCATGTAAAAAATGGAAAATAACAGATACATAATGTAAACAAGATAGTTAAAAAAAGAATACAAGATAGCGGTATCTTTATACCGGAAGAAGAAGAAGGGAAATAATTATAATATATAAAAAAAAAAAATGACGTAAATTATGTTATTAATTAATATCGTTTATTTAATATCGTTTCTTAAATAATCGTTGTCTCAGATCCTTTATTCATAAATTGGGAATGGAATCAATTAAGAATATCGAATGTACAGCGCCCTTGAAGTGATTTCTCACAAAAATGGCGCTTAATAAATTATCCAAAATAATAATAAGAATAATAGTGCCACAATGAATATAAATTGACTCAATCAAATGAACAAAAAATTGACCCAAATGTGTGAAAATTATTTTTAAATCCTATCTGTTACGCAGCATCTAATGTGAGTTTGATTGTGATTAACATATTGGGTTTTATGTATATTATGGTGTTAGCTATAGATCTACAGCAGGTACACGGGCCTAGGCTGGTATTACCTCAACGATTTAGCATAACATTATTTGCTCATCAATTCAATACGATAAAACCGTAATCCAGTGAGATTCCAAAATATACGCGTTTACGTAATGCGTTTTATATTTTACCTAAAATTTCCACGGATAAAGCCATCTTCAAGAAATTATTCAGATATTGTAAAATATTCCGAAATTGAAAATGTTTTTCTCGTCTCCAGGTGTAGGAGTTTACATTTCCTTCTCAAGATTTCGATAAAACCTTTGTAAGTAAAATATTATAGAAGCGGTCTTAAACGAACAAAAAAACGCATTTCGGAAGATATTGAAGTAATTATGTGTTTACCTTTTCGGTTTACACCCTCGCCTCGTTTTATAATTTGATTAAAAGTATAAATGAATGTTGGTACAAAAAAAACATTATAGATTTAATTAAATACTTTAAAGAATCAGAATGACAGTAAATATTTTTGTGTGTTTTTATTAAATAACGGAACTGGCTGTATTCGTTTAAAAGTCGAGAGAAAATATGAAAAGTATAGAAAATAAATTAAGGTAGATCGGAATATTTGGGATGTTGTAGTGTTTAATTGGGAAAACTGTGACCAAAATTAATGGATACGAAATGTCTAATTCAAATCCTCTACATAAACTAAATTTTTTTTTTTTTTTTTCTGTTTCTACTAATTTTTGTCCTTTAAACAACCTAATTTAAGATGTCGCTAAAGTGATAAAACTGGTACTAGTGTCCAAAAATAAGTTAAATAAATGTAATCAGGTTTTTAAATTTTATCTAATGTACAATGACATTCCTTCGAGGAATTCTTCTCATTAATTTTAATTCAAAACTATAACTAAAAATACGTTTTATTTTTTTAATTCATTGTTTTTAAATCAGTATGATGTATTTAAAGTGAGAATAAATAATAAGTACAAAATATTTTAATGTATATTAACGTTTAACGAATTACCAATATGATATTGATATGTGTTTGTGTACTGAATAATATCCTGAAAGATTTATGTGTACGTGTTCCTGAAAATGGTAATTTCAGTCGTGCTTTGGAAATGTAATCCGATTCCGATCAGTAAGTTTCAGTTTACTGAATTAATATCCAATCGCGATACAAAGTATAGCTGCGTGAACCTATAGCACTGTAATATGTTCATATATGTACCCGCACTACCCAACTAGATCATTCTTGTCGTACAAGTTATCATTTGAAACCGATTAATCACAGAGTTCGCTGATATTCCTGTTTACACAAAATATTAACTCCGTCTCTGAACACATGAATGCTGACATCGCAAACCAATAAGTTTTATCTACAACTTTTTTATAAAAAATTGTGCTTTAAATCACTTTGTTTGGATATTTTATTTATGGAAATCGTCATAAAAATACTACTGATATCATTTTTTCTTTCATGTAATTAAGAAGGTTCCTAAGCTGGTTGTTCATAATTTATGTGCAGGGGCCAAAATTTGATTTTTAATCAATGTTTAAAACATATTTCCTGTTAATATTATTAATTTGAAATAGTGAATTGGTTTGTATTACAGCTAAGCTTTTGTTTTTACATTTTTTGCAACCTTTAAAACATTTTTTAGATTCATTGACAAACGAAAAATCGTAGATTAAACAAACAAATAGTCTTAACCAAAAGACTTCAGAATCTTTAAGTTATCATAAAAGTTTCTTTGTAAGATCAGAAGAGCTTTCTACATTTACCGCCGGAGCCACAACATTCAGAAATAGTCATAACAATAAAAAATTTTACGTAGTAATATTGAAGTCCCCATACTAGCAAGTCTCGGTACTAGCAACCAATATCAACCAACAGCCAACAACCGAGGACTTCTTTGCCAAATGTAATACTTTAGGAATAGGTATTTTTGGAGTCAGAATATTTTCAACCTCGGGACCTGTACTTGAATTACGTGACGTTATCACGCTGTGTTGAGAAACGGATTTGTAGTTATATTTAAAAAAAATTGAAATGCAGCTTTGTAACTTACTCGTAACTATTTCAACTGATTTTTTTTTGTTTTAAACGTACGTCATAATTTTTCACAAGTTCTTAAAATATTTGTTAAACAGTAACCTAAACAGATAAAAGAATTTGATATAAAACTATAATTATTTATTAAGTGTATAAATAAGGTACATACCGACCTCACTTAGACATTTATATTATTTTTTCACACTTAATCTTTTACAATTGCGAATTTCTGTTATTTTCGATTATATTCATGGTTGGAAGCAGAACCATCAAAATTAAAGGAAATACCAACTGTGAGCAACAACTAGATAGCTTTTTACTAGTTTTTTTTTATATTCAGTAACTTTTAAGAGACTTAAGGAGATCGAAATTTGATAAATACTAGATTGTATCGCTCCAGTTTATGTATAAGACCCAGGGTCCACAAGGCTCACGTATATTTTCTTTATGTTTCCTGAGACCATATTCGTGATATTATATTTTAAAGAAAAACGTATTTTTCGTACTTTCATAAGTTTCTTTCGTGAAAAAGTTGAACCAATAAAAATAAATTAAATGTCAGAGCTTAAGAAAAAATATATAAACTGATAATGAAATGTAAATATTACGGTATTTTCATTGGAGCCTTGAGTATTTAGTAAAAATTAGAAGGAATTAGAAAGACTTTAATCATAACATGGCAAAAGTTATTTTTTTAATGATTGAAGTGAACTACATACCAAAGATTTTGATTTTAGGGTTACTTTCAAAATGTCAAAAATAGCTGTGCCAGAAAGCAGGAAACAAGTTGTGCAGAAGTCGGATTCGAACCTAGAGATTCTAATCCAGAGTCCTCAAATTTGCCACTAGACCACAACCATATTATTTTAAAATAATGAACAATATTATTTTTATGATTTTGGCAAAATAAAATAAATTTTAATTCGTAAATTGGTAGACTATTGAATTTCACAAGTTTAAAACCACATTTTTTTTATGTAAATACCACATAGGTAAGTAAGCTACAAATACGTAAAATGTACATGGAAATTTATTCAAACAACCTGTTGATTAAATCAGTTTGCTTGTAAAAATCAGTCTACCTATCTAAATAAAACTATTCAGCGCATTTGCATTACTGGAAACCTAAGCCAAATAGAGAGATACCCGCTCTGCATCTCTCCCTATCCCTATAGCCTGTACTAACAACTGGAGCCTGAATAGCGAACGTTTATGGAAACATTCCTCCTCGCATTGCTTGGAACTCACTGTTACACGCCAAATTTAAAATTCTAATTCCAAATCTTCCCCCCCTTCCGGCAAGTGTGGGAGAATGCGGAGAAATGGGTTTCCGATAGGAACGGTGCCAAAAGGAAGTAAAAGAAGCGGAAGTACCTTAACAAGGAAGCAAGGAAAGTGCTTGCCAAGGCAGGAAGGAAAGTACCTGGCTGGGAATGTAAGTTGGCTGCATTATGCCAAACATTGCATTGGTTCTGGGCATGTATAAGTAATGATTCTATTATCGGAGACTGTATGCTAATATATGAAAAATCATTTGGACGGAACAAAGAAACAGTTCCAGGACATCAAAGGAGCATCTCCTCTCCTTTTCGTACCCATCAGCGCATGTAACGTTGCATTCTATTCTATTCTAGGCGAAGGTAAGGGCATTTGAGCTCCTGACGTCATTGCGACCTGTGGAGATCTATTGCATTATTATCTTAATCATTTTTTTAACATCAAATTAAGGTGAGATAATCAGAATTACGCTTAAGTCCTAGCCAAGTGCTTAACATTTGAATCAAAATTAAATTTTGGGAACCTCGTGCAGGTTAAGTAAGATTTAATTATATTTATGCAGGTAGTTGATATTAAAATCTATTGAATAATAATTGTTATACAAAGCCCTGAACGAGTGGTATCTCCAAAACCGTTTGGCATTTTTAAAAATAAATAAGTAGTTTAAACAAAAGTGGGTTTCATTTTATAATTATGGAAAACTACCAAGTGATTGCTACAAACATTGAGTTAGCTGATATTATAATCAATAAACCAAAATGGGATTGAAAGCTCTTTGCGAAGGTACTTTATTTAAGAACAAAATGGGTAGGGTGGAAGGTTGTACCTTAAAACACGAATCAATTTAAAAATTCATCCCCTACTTTTCCTATCATAACTGATTACTGAACCAAATATAAAGCTTTTCTAGGAGCTGTTAAGGGTAAACTTTTATTTTAGGTTCTAAATGAAATATTTTCGTAGGGCTCTATCATCCCTTCCGAAACCAAAAGGGTTGTGCTAAGTAACACCCTCTATCTAGTTCCATTAGCGGCTCCTGCCTGCCTGCCTCCTCAGGTCCTTGGTAATTCCGAATAAAGTCCATAATGGTTGCCACATAAAATTTCATATTCAAATCATATTTTCATTACTTTTACTTTGGGTCCGGGGTTAGCTCTGAAATATGGCCAATATTTTAGACGATAGCACTATCTGCCTGGTTATCATAATATTTTTCCTTGTGTGGGTAAAGTTAGTTCCTACGCTGAAGATAAAAATTATCATAAAGTCCATTGGGAATTCGGTAATCCAAGTTTAATAAGCCAACATCGCAATATTCATACCTTAGTATATACCTATATATGTAAACTTATTTTTAATGATATACTAATCGAGTTAAGGCTACTTTTATGACTTTATATTATGATGATTACGTACTATAAATAAGTCACTACATTGTGATTAATAAAACGTATAATATTCATACTCCTTTTGTTTCGAATGTTCCTTTTGAGTTTTTTTAGGTCTAACAATATATTGTGCGTTGTTGGTATCCCCCTGGTGCAGAAATTCAACCAAAATGATGCCTTCTCAGTCCCAAAACACTGAGGCTATGATTTTTTTTGCCGGGAAAAATGCCGAAATTATGGTTTTCAAGGAAAAATAGGAACGACGCCTGTCTTTTTGACTCAGGCAAGTAATAAAACACGCACTTTTCATCTCCAATCACAATGGTTCTCAGAGATTCCTCATCTTTCAAATCAAGACTATAAAATCTCACGGATGCTATTGACTTGAAAGAGCTGGCTAGAAAATGCTTTGCGGAGGGCTTAAGATGCTTGGCTACAGCTCACCACATTCATTGAAGGGAATGGCAATTATGTGGAAAAATAATTGACTTATGATGTATCATCAATATTCCTTTTTTTGTGGTAGGTAATGAAACACCGTGGTCTTCGCTGGTAGATTTATTCAATGGTGGACCTTGTCACAAAATCACCATCGGCAGAGACAATCAGACCAGCGAGGTGGATAGGAGGATAAATCTCTCTTGGGTGGCTTTTGGAAAGCTAAATTCCACATTCCGAAGCTCCATTCCCAACTCACTCAAGACTCGAGTATTCAACCAATGCATTCTGCCCGTCCTTACTTATGGCGCGGGAACAATGACTCTGACCAAGCAATCCTCCCATAAGTTGCAAGTTGCACGGAGGAGCATGGAGAGGATTATGCTTGAAAAGAGACCGAAAAAGGAACGATTGGATCCGACGCCAGACAAAGGTCTGCGACGTGGTGCAGCGAATTGCTTGGTTGAAGTGGAAATGGGCCGGTCACATAGCCAGAATGACGGACGACAGATAGACGAAACGCGTTCTGGTGTGGAGACCGAGGAACCAGAGGCCTCAAGGACGTCCACCGATGAGATGGGTGGACGACATCAGGAAGTCTGCCGGAAGACAGTGGATGGGGACGGCGCAGGATCGGGAGGAGTGGAGACGGCAGGGGGAGGCCTATGTCCAGCAGTGGACCTCAACGGGCTGAGATGATGATGATGATGGACCTTGTCTTATCTCTGTGGTAGCTAATTCCATAAGAGCGGGCCTAAACGCCGCAGCCCATACGGCGCGGGCGCGGCACCGCGCTCGCATCTTATGACGTCCTCCTGACCATGCGCCACGCATTGACAGGTTCCTTAACTAAGGAATAAAGTAGCGATCTACGTTACTTACCACATTTTCAAATACACCGTTCCAAAAAAAAAACTATTATTACTTTCTGAACAAGTATAATTTTTCACAAATGTACCAGTGTCAAGATATCTTAAAAATGAGTAAAATCTAAAACCACTGAAATTTTAAATCATCATCTTCATCCCCATTTCAAACCGCTCCCTATGTGAAGAATATAGATTCCATAAACTGCCTACATCACAATAAACAACTTCGATTGATTTAAGAATCTGGCAGCCGATTGCTTAGACTCTATCAAATAAATTACAGTAAAAATATTATTATCAAACGTCATTTACATTTAAATAAGCTTAAGTTTTCCATCTTAAAGCCAATTTAAAAAAAAATACTTTTCGCTTATAAGTCAGGTTTGATTACATAATCTAATATTTGTTACTTCCACCTACACTTTTTACTACTACTTTCCCTTATACGCACCTAGTGATGCATAGGGCATTGTATTTGCATGAAGGTAGAATGATCAGTCTTACGCTTCAGTACAAGCAAACTTATTTACGACATCTTATTATTAAATCAATGTATACCGTTATAAATATCAGTACAAATGTGTCAAACAAATTAAATCTTTAACATTAAAACATCAATCATTTTTATCTGACAGATCTATTTAGCTATTTATTTTAAAGAAAATTCAGATAAAACTATTTTAAATCGGAAAGCTTTACGATATTATTCTGAAGCTCGCTTTAATTTTACTATTTGATTGACATTCAATTTATATTGCCATGTTCATTTTTAAGCCCATTTTACTATAGCTGTTGGTATGAATGAAAAGAGCTTATACAATAATAGAGTTGTACTAGCTTTAAAGTTTCAACTACCTATTGAATTTTGCAGATAGTTTTGTATTCTGACACCTAAATTTAGAGTAAAAATATACAAACTCATCATTGGGCTGTTTAGTTTTCGACAATACCCTTACAGAGCTTTTAACTTTTAAAGACTGATCACCTTGCCTTCAAAAAATACGATTATTGATCTGATGATGAACTCTTACGGTTCAAAATAGTAAAATAAAATAAATAAATGGGTTTTCACTTTAATATTATGTTTGTTTGTTCTTTCAAAACGATGGTATACATCGATACAAGTATATCTGAAGTGTCTCATTTACCGAAAGTGTGGACCCTTAAAGCACACGTATTTCAATTACAAGTCATACAAACCGTGCCACTATCTCCAGCTTACCACCCGACACACTGCCCTTTCATTATCTCTCTCTTCCTCTGCCACCGAACCTACTCTTCACACAGAACTGACACCACACTAAAGTAAAGAGATTCGGAGACTTAGCGTTGGACAACCTATTTTGTGCTCGATTTCACGATTAAAGGACACACCCTATAAATTATACCAGGGCTATGCACTGAAGTTAAAAATGTGTAAAAAAATACCTTTTATTTTGTATTGAGCCGTTAAAATTGCTTATTATGTATTTTTGTTTAAAACCTGAATATGAGACTGATATATTATATTTAGAGCCCCCGCAGACTAGAGACTTTCTAACGGGCGATAGTTCAGTCGGGCTCAGAAATTAATCAGTATGAAGATGTATGCAAATGCGCATACTACAACGATCCGGTATCGGCCGATTATATAAACTATAAACTATCCTATCGATAAACTATCGGCCGATAGCTTAATAAGTATGGCGCTCTTCCACGCGCGCACACTTGCCGATCGTTTAATCGGGCGATAGCTTTCTCCTTCGTAGTATTGCAGCAATAAAACCTTTTTTGACAATATTGTTCCAACATTCATTGCGACCGCTGCGCTCTCTTCAAAAGTCGTTTATTAACTGGAAAATCATTCGAGAGCAGTTGGCCGACTGTTCTCTAGTCTGCGCACTCATCACCAACCCGACTGTTTTGTTGATTCAGTGTGCGAGCGCTAGCAGCCCAACCCGACTAAACTATCGCCCGATAGAAAGTCTCTAGTCTGCGGGGTACCTTATACTTTAATTTACTTTCTTTTTCTTTCACTACGTTCAATGGGGTATGTAGACATCACTAGATCCCTCCAGGAAACCCTATCGCCAGCCAGCTCTCGCGCCTCCTCCCACGTCAGGCTCGTATCCATCAGCTCCGCCGAGTATATCCGCAATGATCTGCCTTTATAAATAAATTCATTCTACATCACATTTGTTCAAAGATACGATCGTAAAAGTTATTCGTGTTGATGAATTGGAATACCAAAATAAAAATCGTAGTTGAGATGAATTTTTTTGTCAATTTCACAACCCTGTTCCTACCAATGTTGTTTGTATTTTGCAATTTACACTATCAGATAAGTTTGATCCAGTCACATGATATAATATTTTTGGTTTAGTGAAAATACTCTCTTGGCGAACGACGAATGAACACGAAGGATAAAAAGTAATATCTAATACATATTTTATTATTTACGTTATTCTCTCGGCATTTTCTTTTGATTAATGTATTCCTTTCCTTTAGTCTCTCGCATAAATAACTTACATACAATATTCTTCAAATCCGTGAACAATTTTATTCGTCTGTCTCAGCTTACTACAATATTTATATTTTATGAAATACGGTTGTTGAAATATTTGGGAAATTTAACCATATTTTCGTGACTCTTAGTTTTATAGAAGTTTAAGATCAATAGTTTTTGCAGAGAATATTACTTATAAGACTGATATGATAACGACCTATGAAAATATAATTATTTTCACTTCCATACAATACAAAAGGCATGAAAAATATACCGAACATTGAAATACAGCATGAGCAGAATTACCTGAGCCATAAGGGCGCTTAATTCGGCCAAATGAAACGTAATTCTTTGTTCCTGGTCTCAAAGCAGAAGAGCAGGCACGTTTAGATTAATGATGGTACTTAGTTAACAAATCAAAAGCTTAATTCGCTGGAATCACCAACTGGGAGCTTTTCCATTACCTGAAGAGAAATAAACAATAAACCTTTACGTAAACCAATACCATCATCATCATACCATATCCGCTCCCTGTGTGGAGCATATGGAGTCCACAATCTGCCTCCAGGCCAAGGCTCCCGTGCATCCTCCCATGTCAAGTCCACGTCCCGCAGCTCTGACGCAAACTGCCGACGAATTGTCAACAGTGGACGACCAGGACGCCGAGAACCGGAATTAGGTAGTATGTATTTAAAAAAAAAACAATATCTGATAAATCGAAATTTGTTTGTTTTAATTTGAATTTATTTTAAATCAATTTAACCCGCGATATTAAATACCATTTGCATTATAGTCTCATTAACTAATATTGTGATTCTCGAAGGTGTTTTTTTTCAAAGCGCGAGGTTTGCAGTCCACGATAATGAAGAAAGTGCATTTTCTTAATTCTTAGTATTTGTCTAATACTAATGACAATATTTGTAAAAAGATTTCTATTTGCCATTTCATACTGGGAAAACTTAAGTTTTAATTGAGTTCTGTAGGCTTGAGCTTTGTGGAGGCGCTAAAAACTTTTTTCATTCGCAATTTCAGTAAAATTAAGTTAATAATTGAATCTTATGAAACGTGAAAAGCACGACAATAACCAGTTTGCAAAATGTTCTTTTAATAACTTATTTAACGTTTCACATAAATTATCCGGCTACGAATTTTCCATACTAAATATACACTATGTGCAAACTTTGCTTTTGTTTTATGATCAATTGAAAATTTTAACTTTATTGAGAAAACTATTGACTGCACTAAGTCAAAAAAGTCAACTTTTGGGAAATCCCAAAAATGTGATTTTATTTCTAAACACTTTAAATATATAATATTTTTTCTAAACTTTCAATGTATATAATATAACCTACGTATTAATTGATAGATTGGCATTCTCAAGAAAAAAGGTAAAGATTTCAAAACAAATCATATTTATAAACAACATTTTGAGTGTGTCCAAATACTTGTAGACAAAAACTGGATTTCACCCATTACGGGCTAATAATTACAATTTGACATCTCAACAGAGACGAGAAGTTTGGATGGGAATATGGATATCTAGGCGTTTACATGGCTTATGACCTGTCTTGGGCTGGGTTAAGTGGCCACTTGACGTATTACAACATTCCCCATTTCACCTAGTATTTGATATCCATATCTGCCAATATACAATAAAATGGCGCGACGCTTCACATGTAAACACTCTCTGTCATCGATTGAGAAAATTGCTTTCTCATCTTTCTCGTCGCGCCATTTTACTGTATATTGGCAGATATGGATATCAAATACTAGGTGAAATGGGGAATGTTTGTAATACATCAAGTGGCCACTTAACCCAGCCAATGACAGGTCATAAGCCCAGTAAACGCCTAGGTATCCATATTCCCTTCCAAACTTCTCGTCTCTGTTGAGATGTCAAATTGCAAATCATATTTGATTATTTACAAAAAATATCAGTAATACAAAGTTGTTTGTCCACTAAATGTTGTCACGTTCCGTAATATCAAGTTTATTACACTATTGAGTTTTTGCTTTGCAGCCAAAAGCAGAAACAAGCTTTCTCGATTACTTTTATTTATTGCCTGCCTAACTGATTCTGTTTCTCTGTGCATGTAACCACTAACCAGCCCTGGTGGTAGATTGTGGACCGCTGTCTGACGATTCTGTACATTCGTGTCACCGAGCTTTAAGTTAAATCCACGCGGCAAACTCGAAGAGAGGGCGCCGTGCTGCTCCCAGGCGCTACCCCACGAGGCGGCAACCCCCACGGGCGAGGCGGCGCGGGCGGGCGCCACGCTACTCCCAGGCGGCTAAATCTATCGAGAATGAAATTCAACCCACAACTACTGAAGTCAAAAAATATCACGTCTACTAAAAATATCAAGTCCTCTCATTTTCACAAACATTAACCATCTGAAATATGAAATTAAAGTTTGTTTACTTAATTTCTCCTATATATTTTGTTGGAACTCTGTTATTGGCCTTTTTGATGATTACTTAACCTTTTTTTTTAAAAAAAGTTTTGCTGTTGAGTTGCCTAATAAATAAAATTTAAAAAATGTTCAAGATGAACTGAACTTGGTGAATCAATGCAATGACGAAAAATACATTGCGAAACTAGACTATTCACTAACATCGATAGTTTTACAATCAATTAGAAGAGTGTTGTGCCATTTTTGGTACAGAACTATACTGAACTATGGTGAATATCAATGCAATGACGAAAAATACATTGGACAAGAAACTAGATCTAAGAGAATCCTGGGGGGACAATGGTCGAGCTGGGTTCTTGCCTAAAAAGAGTATTAAAATATTTATTAGGGTATGATAATTCCATGTTAATTCGTCAATAGACTAATTATTATATTACAATAGTTAATCAATTAGGATCTTGATCACTTGGTAAGTTGTGTTCAACTTTCTGGGGGGAAAATCAACCGACTGATTTGTCCGGCTTTTCATTTAAGGCTTGTTTAAGGATAATAAAAGAATTTATCAAAATGTAGGACGTTGTGAAAATGGCCGTACTTTCTTCAGGCGCATCTGTTGAGTGGGTGCTGATTAAGTGCAGGGCCACTGCTCGAACCACAGATGGGGGTTCAACATGGTTGGGAAAAGCAGTGAGCTGTAATCTGTTACACATAGAGATGGAAAAATAGGTGTAGTTAGTGAAAATTGGTTGATGTTAATAATTAAACACTAAAGTAATTATAGTTAAGGGCGATCCATCCAGCGTGGAGCAAAAAAAGGCAGTTTTTCAAATAAATTTTAGAGTCCATAAATAAGCTAACATAAAATTTTTCGAAAACCAATATAAAAGATTGAACATTTATCTAGTTTTTTGATGAAATAAAAATATTGAAAATAATAAATTATTTGACTAAAAAAATAGCAAGGAAAAAGTGCATTTTTCGTTTTTTTTCAACATTTTCAACACAAAATTTAGTAACGTAGGTATTTTTTTCTAATATTTTTAATTATAGTTATTTAAAGAACAATTATATTGTTCTAGTTTTATGATGATTTAGTTTTTTTAATTAAAGTATCTGATTTTCGTAATAATAAAATTGTTTCAGAGTCCATTTTGAATTAAATTTTGTTGAAACTTAATCGCTCTTTCTTATACACATTACTTTTAAAAATGTTTTTTTTTTACAATTTCTATATACAGACACGTATTTTTCAATTAAGTGCTTCTTTTTTTTTTTCAAAATTGCTAAAATATTATTGCAATTAATATTATAATATCATGTATTTTCATTGAAAATCAATCATATACCAAGCGTACGTTTTGAAAATTTGAAATCAGTTCTCTCGGCTTTTGTCGCCGAGTACGGACGTGTTTCTGTGACGAATTTTTCGAGACGATTTTTCGAATTTTTTTCTGTGATTTAAAGAAAAAATTATGAATTAAAAATGGGTTCCAAAACAATTAAAAGGTAAAAAGCGATTACAAAAAAAAAAGGGGGGGAAACGATTACAGAATGTCTTGACAAGAGAAAAGATATGATAATATATAATGAAAAAAGAAAAGAGTAAGAGTTTATCTTATAATTATTTCACATGTTTTAAACTACAGTTTGTATCGGGATCGAGTATTCTTTTGCATATTGTAATAAATGTGGAGCGGCAGAGGCATCATAGAAACTGAAACGACTTTAACCCAAAAACGATTGATTTATTTTGGAGTTATTTTATGATACAATAAATATGGAACTTGTTTTTATCTTCATTGTTAGTGACGTCTTTTTTTTAATTAAAAATTTATATATTTATATCGATGTAGTATTGGATAGTGTGAGTTGGGTACTGTGCTCAAGACACAGGAATGACAACAATAATTGTCTTTACTATACAATTTTTGTCATTAATTAGAGAGTCGACTTTGGTTGTGTGTCTTCCCTATAATGCCTTGCTGTGGATTGCCGCGTGTGAATTAATATAGTTTCTCAATTGTTATGGATTTTTTAATAATGAAGAAAAAAAAAAAATTATTTAGAATAACATTAAAACTGTAGATATGCGTTACCATCGCGGCACGGGGGTTCCCCTCCAGTTGGAATGCATTTATGATGATATGTGTAAAGCATGACTGAATTAAATAACTAAATAATATAAATTAATAAATATATCTTCTTCCTACCCCAAACAAGAACGTGTTTCAGGTAAAAGAGGAATTGGCTGCTCAAGGATGTTCTTCAGCGGCTTATTGTTTCCAGTACTTTAAATGAAAGATGATTTATGCAGAAAATTACAGTTGCGATTCTCTTCATTCATCGGTTGTTATTACATCAGGCCAAACACACATTTTGGGTCTGCTCTGGCGATTTTTTATCTGCGTTCCTGAGTAGATTTTGGAGATGCAGATGTATAAAAAGTTCTAGATTTTGGTCATAAGATCTAGTTTGAGATTTTACTACTGAGATTTTAATAAAAAATTGTGTATACAATTTACGTTATAACTGTCTTATTAATATTATAATTTAGATTTTTTTTTTTTTTTTTTTTTTTTATCTTGTTTTTTCTGATTCTCCTAAATGAACGCCACAAAATAGGCAAGGATATGCTCTTTTCACAAGCTCAGATATCGTTTTTTCTGTTCTCTTTCAAAGTGTATTCACACACACATAACAAAAAAACATCGGGATGTTTTACACAGGTAACCGTTAATGCTTGTGGATGCCATTGTTTTAAGTTTATGTGCTTGATACTACAAATACGACCATAAATTACACTTATTGATAGACAACTTTACTTGGAAAGACTCATGTAATTATACTAAATCAAGTACAGCCAAGCAGGTATAGAAGGATCGGGTCTTAGGCCAATTACAGGTATTAAAAGTAATTAAGAAGGCATTGATTGAGTAGTTCCTTGTTTAGGAACATTGGTCATGGACGCAATTTCAGGTATCCATTTCGCTAATTAGATTCTGGAAATTTCATACCGAAATAATTATTACAAGCTTTATCAGAGTTGGGCTATAGTAGGCCAAATCATTTGGGGAAGGTTTATATATGCCAAGTAAGAAATAAATTTTGTTGACATTGAACGCTCTGTCTGCCGCAAATAAAATATTGAAGACTGCTGATCATCGCTGTTTTAAAAATCATACTGGAAGTCTCGTACCGTTGGAATCGATTGGAATTTTCGAAGGGCGACCCCTTTATTATTAATGTACGAGTTACTAAACTATGAATACTTGTGTAATTTTTCTGTTTTTTTTTGCCCTCGCAATGTATCAGCGTGATGTGCAGTCGATATAATAAAATAGGTTAATTCTTTTTTTTTCAAAGTAAAACTACTGTAAATTATTGTTTATTTATTTCTTAATTATAATGTTGTATCATGTTGGGAATGAGGTTGTGTAGGTTTGTAGCAAATTGATAGAGGTAGATAAGAACATGCTTTTATTGTTTTAATGAAGTGATCGCATTATTTTTGTTAATTGTTTTTGTTTGTGTAATACACTTAAATGTGCCGTGAATAATGTACCCGTACCTTTGTTTGATGATAACATTATTATGTTTCTCACATAAATTGTTTTGCTCCGGTGTTTTTGTATTCTAGTAAATGGTTGATGGTAATGTAGTGTGTATCAATGAGTCCTGGCCGGCTTATTTAAAATGTACTTGTTTTAATCTAATATTTTTGTCCGTCGTTTGATATTGCTCTTTTAGGGGGTCAATTTGTATGTTGTTGTGTGATACCATTTTGCTCTGTGCAGCGCTGGAATCTTTGTGGGGGGAGGTTTTTGGGTATGTATGGGAATAGGTCTTATTTGTTTATCTGGTTCTATTGGATGCGGTATAGAGTGTACAGGCTGGTGGGGGTGACGGTGTCGGGAGGGAGGGCGTGTGAGTTGGAGGGAGGCGGGGTGGTCGTGCATTGTTTAAGGGTGGTGGTGTGTGGGGGGGTTCCTTGTTCTTTTATTTGGTTAGTCGCGGTGTAGTGGGTAGGGTTGTGTGGGGATGTGCTGTTTTAAGGGGTTGGGGCTTTCTGCTTTTGTTGGGAGCATTAGGTTGGTTTGTTAGTGTCGTGTGGGGCGAGGGGGGGTTTATGGAGTGGGGGGAGGGGGGCTGGTTATTGTGTTGTTGTTGGGGGGTTGGGGCTTGGGGGGTATAGGGTGTATTGTGTTTTTGTGGGTGGGGGTTGTTTAGTGGTGGGGGGAGGGTGTGGCGGATGTGGAATACATGGGTGGCTGGAGGGTGTGTGGTTGGTTATAGTTGGTTGTTAGTATGTGGAGTATTTCTAGTGGGTTTTTCTTTGGTGTGAGTTTTTTTGAGTTTGGTCGTGCAAGGTGTTGGGTAATGTGGGTGTGGCATTAAGTGTTGGTTGTTTGGGTGAAAACTGGTGGTCGGCAGGGTAGTGGTGATGGATTTGAATCGTGGTGATGTGCTGTATTTTGGCTTTGGTGTGGGGGTCTTTTTGGATTGTCGGGGGTGTCACGATTATTGAACGTTTGGACACGCTCTGGTAATGGATGGGGTTTTTTTTTTTAAGAAACGGGGGGTAAGGGTCGGGCTGATGGGGCTGAAGGGTTTGGTCAAGCATCTCGGAGACCGGGATCTCACACTGCCCGGCGAGATAGGTCTTGGTTTGTGTGCGGGACGAGGGGGTTTTACCATGTCAGGCGTTTGTCTCGATTATTCCGACTATTGTGGTGGTGGATGGATCGACGTGTATTATGGACGTGGTTTTTTACGGGGCGTTGGGGGGCGGGGGTAGTGTTGTGTTGGTTTTTTGTTGGTGGGGGGATTAGTGGAGTGGGTGGGGGTGGTGTTTTTGTTAAGTATTGTATTGGGGGTTGCTGGTTGTCCGGTGGGGAGGTGTGTCGGAGGGGATATTATTTTGTGAATTTAGGGTAGTGGGGTGCCTTTTTGGTGCCTGGGAAGCACTGTTGTTAGTTAATTGACATGTGGGTTGGATGGTGGGGGGGAGCGTTTTGTTTGGGTGACGGGGGGGGGGGTTTAGGTTATTCAGAGGTGGTCTGTTTGTGAATGCTGGACTGGGCTTGTTGTGGGGAGTTATTAGACTTGTGGGTGGTTCGCCGGGGGGGTACTTGTTTTTTGATAGTTGCACTGTTTGGGGCTGTTGTAGACGTGGGTTGGCTTTTGTTGGTGGGTCGGTACTTGTTGTTATGGTTACTTAGTTGGTGGAAGGTCAAGGTATGGAGGGTGGCGTTTTGAGGGGGGTGAACAAGGGGGGTGGGGGGATTGGCGGTGTGGGGGGGTTGGACCGGACGGATGTTGTACGGAATATGGGGGATGTTTTGGTGGAGGCTTGAGGACATTGTGGTACAGTTTTTTGGGACTAGGTGGGGGGGTAGGGCGTGGCTGTGAGGGGTACACTGTCGTCCTTCAAGATAGGAATGCGTAGGTTTGTGGGAGGGTGGATTTTTTTTTGGAGCTAAGTGGTCTTGGTTGGTATTGAGAGTTGTTTGGCGGATATTCATGCCGCGGAAAATTGTTTTTTCGTTGTAACAATACTGGTAACTATCACATAAAGTATTTTTTTTAATTCTATATTAACATCAAAAATTATAAATATACCCCCCCTACCTTCCCCCCCCCCACCCCCCCCCCCCCCCCCCCCCCCCCCCCCCCCCCCCCCCCCCCCCCCCCCCCATTGCCAATGACATATGTGGTCATAATAATTAAGGATGTATGATAAGTGATAATTTGACTGTAGTGAAATAATTAATTTTTTCATTAAGTCTTTAAAGAGAGAGACGCGTGCTGAGATGAATTGGTTGCTTGTAAGCGCTGAATTATTTTAGTGAGTTTTTAGGGAATTGTAGATTTATTCATATTATGTATTTTATGTTTTTTGCGCGATAGGGTATGTATTGTGTAGTTTTATTTTTAGTTGTAATTTTTATTTTATGCACTTACTAGACGAGTTGCAGTAGGCAACTCAGTAGGACATGTATTGTTTTCCTTTTAATGTATATATTGAAAATAAAATAATTAAAAAAATAATAATAAGTTGCTGGAATCTGTTTGGATCTTAAGATTGGAGGCGGCAAGGGGAGGTCTGTGTCCAGCATGGACTTCACAGTAGATTTATGTCGAACAAGAAAATAGTTCAAGACCTCTGTTCCGACGTAACACGCTACATATCTAGCCAATCAGTTTCATGAGAAATTGTTCTTTGTCGCGTTTTCTATGAGAACCAATAAAAATCTATTACCTACTGGCAAAAACTATAAATATTTTGGTCCAAGCAATGATGATTAACTACTTTGACAATATGTAAATAACGTTCACTTAATACAAAGCTTTTTATACAAACGTGCAACCAAAACTCGATGTACAAGTTGAAACAAGTGAATCCTATATTATATTGGGAGTCGATATATTAGAATAAATTTTTTGATTTTGACTCCATAGTTTATGCCAGAAAATTAGTAAGAAGTGAATAATTTTTCGAGATAATTTTTTTCATATGTTTCAATGGCTAATTTTGGTTCAAAAGCCATCTATCCATAAAGAAAACTCCAAAAAACCGCATTTGAATAAGAATTTGTCACATTTATTAATCTGCAGTACTTATGAAAGAATGATGCAGAAAAAAAAAAATCTTTTTTCAATCTACTTTTTCAATCATATTAAGGTATTCATGTGCTATTTCTATCATGTAGAATGTCACCAGTTTTCGGGTTGTACTACGAAGAAACATTACACCAAGAGTAGAAGTAGAATGAAAATTATTCAATGATATTATAAATAGACTTATTAATATTTATGTAGATTCTTAGAGGCCTTCGCTAAAGACTGTAATAGTTAGTTCCATACATTTATCATACTATATGACGCGCACCCTTGTAAAGCACTTTTCTCCTGAGAAGTCGCCTTTCTCTAGGATGCGAAAATAAACTTCTCTCGGCCGAGTCAAAAGAAGGTAAAGTGACTGAATGGCTTTGCCTTTCACCTGTATAAAATACAATTAATGGGCGTTTGGGCGGTATTTACAGCTCTCAAAGACGATCTCACAGGGTTAATTATTATAGTGCGATGTAACAGGGCTATCCATACAGCGGTTGTATCTTGATGTAGTTGCGAGTCGATTTGACTGAATACTATTTTTCGATTTGACCCATGTTTAAGAGAATCACAGTTTACGATAGTTAAAGGAATTTTTCATAATTATTGGCCTTAATTCTTATCAAATATCATGGGTTTTAAAAAAACTTGAAGATATACCTGGAAAGAAACAAAATGTAAAAATGCGTAGGAAATAGTGACTTGAGCAACTTTTAATAATGATCTGCAATACTTCCTTAAATTATTGTTCAAAACGACCAATCCAGAGGTATTCATTATTTGTTTAAAATGAAATGTATTGCTTTTTTTTTAAAATTAACAACCTCCACTCGTATGAATAAATACATCTGTGGCACCATAAGATGTAAATATCATAGTAGTTAAGGGTTAACAATAAAAAATCACGATTCCAGAAATTGGAATAGCTAAGAATTCATAATAATATGTTCGTACAAGAAAAGTAACAATAAAATAAGCGTACCCGGAATGTTTATTCAAATCTTTTTTTCCCCGTTTTTATTGTTCAATTTATAGTTTTTTGTAATTCTGCGGCAGAATACTTCCACAATGTTCATAAATTTATTCTTCAAGTTACTAAAAATTCATTATTTCACTGTGTGTTTAGTTTACGAGACACAACCTAACGCGCCGTCTTAATATTTCGGTATGCAAAAAATGCGTACCTATTTGAAAATTATTAATTCTTCGAAAAATTCTTCTACAACAGCGCGAAAAATGTTTATAGTTTACAATGTAACAAAAAAGGTTTAGTACATGGAATATTGCAATACATTTGTGGTCAAAATAATTTAAATGAATGATAATGATAATTGGTGCATTCAGTGAAATAATTAATTTTTCAAGCTTACAAAGAGAGACGCGTTATTGAGAACTTGGTTGCTAGAGCGCGATTCTTTATTATAAATGGAGTTTTAGAATTTGTTATTTTTATTCATATGTATTTTTATTTTTATGCATTATGGGTATGTATTGTATACTTTTATTTTTAGTTGAATTTGTATTTATGCACCCTACTGACGAGTTGCAGTAGGCAACTCAGTAGGGACATGTATTGTTTTCTTTTATGTATATATTGAAATAAAAAAATAAAAAATAAAAAAAATTAAAAAACCAATACAGTGCCCTGTGCCTATAAATAGGGCGGATAAGAAAAAGTGCAGTAATTTAAAAATATTTATAGGTCCATAATTAAATGTTGAAATACAACTAATAATATATTTTTCGTCGATTTTTTTTGTATTAAAACCACTTATAAATTAATGTGATTGGTTGCGCCAAGTCGGTCGGACAGGTTGTGATCCATTTCAATTACTTAAATATCCAGAATTTGTGATTGGGAACATTATGGGCTTTGTTAATTTTATCACGAGCTGGAGTTTTGGAAGGGTGGCTTCTTATTGGTCACTTGGCACCAATTAGAGCCCTCCAACTCGAATGCATCGGACCCATAAGGGTTTTTACACAGAAATATTTCATATGTGATACCTTGGACTTTGGACTGGTAAGATTCGCTGCACTTGGTGTAGTGTCCTATGCACCATTGCGTGCGCATAAGGGAAAGAAGTTTTAGTAGTAGTAGAGATTCATAATTTTGCTAAAACCAATATTATAAACGAATTAAAGTTAAACAACATTTTTGAAATAAATTCAAATACTTGTAAATAAATTACTGGATTATACCCATGCTGGGCTAATATCAGATATTATTGATATCCCAACAGAGACAGAGAAACTCTGGAAACAAATGTGGGTTATCTAGGCGTTTACAGGGGTTATGACCTGTCATTGGCTGGGTTAAGTGTCCACTTGACGTACTACAAACATTTCCCACTCCGCCCATCATCTGATAACCATATATGACCAATTTTTTTGGAACTACTATTTATGTTGAGAAGGACTTGAGAAGATTAAAAAAAAATGCTTTGTTATCTTCTCAAACAGATGACAACAGCATAGAAAAATTCTGTGAAGCGGAATGACGAAGACGATTTTTATTATATAGTAGTTCCAAAAAATTGTCTTATATGGTTATCAGATGATGGGCGGAATGGGGAAACTTGCGTTTGTAGTACGTCAAGTGGCCACTTAACCCAGGCAATGACAGGTCATTAAGCCTGTAAACGCCCTAGATAACCCACATTCGTTTCCAGAGTTTCTCTGTCTCTGTTGGGATATCAATAATATCAGAATTAAAGTTCTTTGTAAAAATTTACTTATAAAGAGTATATGAATAAAATGTTTTTTTTTTTAAATTTCTTAATTTAATTCATTTCTTTGTTACATTCGGAATTCGATTGAATCCTGAAACGTGCCAAATTCACGTTTATAGTCAGGGCGAGTAAAACAAATAAGCCAAGCTCCAAGTAAATTCAATAACAACTAACTAGTATCGCCACAGAATACTCTCTGTAGTATGTACGAGTAGATGGAAGTACATTTTCTCACAAAGAATATTTTTCAGTCGTTGATTTGAGCAAACAAAAAGTTTCGCGAATATTCCGTGACAAACCGCGAAGCAATGAAATTTACCGCATTTTATTCGGTCGCACAGTTAAGCGCTAGTATATTGTATTGTACCGATCTACCCACAGTTTATTCAAAGAAGAAGAGGAATCAAAATTATCCTATGTCAACATTATTTTGAATTTAAAACTAAACAAAAATTTCTATACTAAGCTATAAGTTGATTAAACATTATGAAAGAACGACCTCTTTGGTGCCAAGCTTTATTCGGTACGTGATTCCAATCAGTAAATTTAGTATTATTTTATTATGTGTTTATTTATTTGTAATTTTTGAATCGTGTAAATATATTGCCCAATTCATAAAAAGCCTGCGTTTAAGTTCTCACATTAGATTTCGCCAAATAGCCAATTCAATATAATGTATATTAATATTTGTACATATGCTCCTACTTATTTTTTTAATTATATTTTTTTACACTGTTTCTAATGTTTTAGTAAGTATGCGTAAGTAGCATAATTCAATTGCAATATAAATTTCCCATAGAAAATATAATTTATTCATTTCCAGATATCTCCTAATTCTAAAGAGTTATTTTATTGCAATAATAATCTCGATGAAAATTATGAAAGGAAATATGGATATCTAGGCGTTGGAAATTTTGAGAGTGGCTTGGTACAGAAAGATAAGTCGATCCGTAAGCTTAACGAAGCAGTGGGACGACAGCCAATAGGAGATATACGAGTACTAAAAGGAACATAGCTATTACATACATACTGTACGTAGGTACTACGTGATACTACTGGGTTACTGCAAACAATGAAACAATATCAAATTACACAACTGTAGCAGGTAGGTACTAATTATTTATTAGTCAATCGCATTAATTCATCGAGGACCCTGTGTCGTGTATTTCCTAACCCCTTCATCATCATCATACCATATGTGGAGCATATGGATTCCACAAACTGCCTCCAGGCCAAGCGATCAGCCGTCAGCTACCGTACATCCTCCCAAGTCAAGTCCACGTCCCGCAGCTCAGACGCAAACTGCCGACGAATTGTCAACAGTGGACGACCAGTGTAAAATAGGCAGGCTCTCGGGAGGCATACGTAGTATATGGCCTAGCCAGCCGAAACGCCTTTGCCGGATGATAGTAGATACCAAGTATTGCTGTGTCCGTTGCCCCACTTCAGTTTTCCTTAGAAAGCCAAACCACCGCACACCTAATATTCTTCTATACACCTATTCTCAAAACTCAGAAGTCTGCTATTTTGGGCCCTGGTTAGGTGCCATGATTCGCAGACCTAGAAGAGAACAGGTGTGATGCAAGTGTTATAAAGGCGGAATTTGATTTTAACCGATTAAACTACAATTTTTTTTTTTTTTCTTTCGCCACATTCGCTCCTATAAGGAGCATGAGAACACAAAAATATGTTTTCACTATTACGATAAAACTTGAAATTAAGTTTAGAATTATTTTCAGGGCCATTTGAATAAGGGAGCACGAGAGGTTTGAAAAGGAAAATAATGCTGCCTCCACATGGCTCACCTGTGGGCGGTCTCCCCCCAGCCTCATTGATAATATGGACGGTTGAGTGGTCAAATATACTAATCTAAAAAACATTTAAAAAAATCGTCATTAAAAAATTAAACGGCATTGCAAAAGCAATTTTTTTTAATTTCTAAACATTTATGTTCTTACCACCACCCTATAGTCGTACAGAGACAATCTCTTCACAGATTGCCATAACATTCAGGAGACACTGTCTGGAACAATCGGATGCTCGTGGAGACGGCGCGGCGCGGGCGGCGGCGTTCTATCCTCGCACAAAACACTAGAATGCTTGTATTTTTCCAGAGAACAAAGTATGTACATATTTTGTACATGTGTCCACTTTATTGCGACATGCATTAGTGTTAACTGGCGTTGTTTTGTCAGCGTGGGACTAACGGGTGTTTGTGATGTATCTTTACCTTTACAAAGGATATTGATTCCCCCTAAAGCCTGCACCCTGTAGAGAGAGTAACAAATGGCTAACGGATTAACCGCTTCAGTTAGCCGCTATTCGATTCCAATAAATAACTATTTATTTTCAAATAGGCACTTTTATTTTGTAAAAACCGCACACTTCTTCAAAATAATGTTTTTCATGTTAAAATTTACTAAATTATGTATTTAATTTTATTAGTTACTGAAACTGTCTCACCGTCCGCGTCCTGGCGTCGATGACCATCTTACGGATGTACTCGGCGGAGCTGATTGATGCGGGCCTGACGTGGGAGGAGGCTAGAGAGCTGGCTGGCGATAGGGTCTCCTGGAGGGATCTAGTAATGTCCACATGCTCCACATAGGAGCGAACGTGGTGAAAGAAGGAGAAGAGAAGTTAGTGGAAAATATTTCATATGTGATTCTACTAATTTTGCTTCATTATAATTCTGGCAGTCTGCCCTATATAAACCGTTTCACTCCTATTGCAGTTTAATTTGTAAACTCCATCTGTTTGAAGTGGTTCTCGATTTTAGTTCCCGATCTTTTACTGATTTTAGTAAGTTGCTTACTTTTGGAGTGGTATCAAGTTTATTTTGTCTTACTGTTAAAATGAATTAGGTTCGTTTGCCTATTCAAATTAAAAATCAGCATTTTTGTCGAAACTGCGACTACTGATGGAAAATCCGACAGCAGTTTGACGTTCTAACAAAAGAACACGAATTTGGCATCCAATCAAAAAGCTTGGAGGCAGTTGTGTTATTAAATATATTGATTCATATGTAAAAATTTGTCATCAGAAATGAAAGCTTTCTTCATTAAAAAAGTTGAATACAAAATGAAATTATAATCCCATGGAAATATTCTGAATATGGAAAAGTTCTCCATCATTCATTATTTAGATTTGACATTCAGAAAATTGAAAACAACACATCTGTCATTATTCTTTCTTAATATTTACCTCGCTCCGAGTACCTTTCATTTTTAAAAGTTTTTCATTTGCTGTAATATTTCATTAATATTTTTATTTTACTTTTTCACCGACAAAGTTTACTGAAAAATATTAACTTTTGTAATCAAATATTTTAGTAGAAGTAAACTTTGTTCTCTCTCTCAAGTATTCCACATATTTTAAGTAAATGTGAAGTATATATCACAGGAATTGAAATGTTAATTTTCTTTTGGAGAAGGCAGGTATAAAACGAATCATTTGTTTATTTTTATTATGTAAACTTATTTCCGAACTAGCGATATACTAAGATTTAGACTTTGAAGATTACCCTCCAAAGAAAAGAATGATCCAAAAAAGGGTCGCTGAGCTGAAAATCTTGTTTGAATAATTATATTACCTACTGTAGGAAGTATAAGGGAAACAGGAACGGGTAGAAACACTCTATTTCCGGGAAAATACAGATTGATTTTAAACTAAAAAGAGGTTTATTTTAGGATCAGATAGTTCTGCTCCGAGTATGAAAGTATTCAAATCTAACATATTTATGTTATAACTCCTCTGAAACATAAATAACTACACATGAAATAAATTGCCAGCGATTATTTAGGTTTTGGTTTTTATCTCAGTAGATTTTTCAATATACATCTTTAAATGGACACGTGGACAGTTTTTGTATGTCCGAAACCAGTGTTAAAATTTAAAACTCAGTCGTCTAAAACCAAGTATTTTATTTATATAATTTATTACAACTCATTAGCAAATCAGTAAAAAAAACGCATGTTGTTAGTCTTTAGGGTGCAAATATTGTTATATTATCAACTTTATCATTCTGTATATCCAATCCCTATAAAAGGCACATAGAATCAACAAAAAGCATGTTCTAAGTTTTAGTACATAATGACAGAACGATTTGTTTATTTAAACTCACCAAAGAATACATTAAACATACAGAGGTTAGACGTCAAAATAAAATAAATCTGCTGTTTTTAGACGCCTTAAAACCATTTTACTGCCAGGCCGGCGTCACATTACTAACTTTTATTATCGTACGTTTAGCCATTAACGTGCAAACACTTGAAAATCGATAAACGTGAAACCGTGAATTACACGACTAATAAATCTTCCGTAAGAGCTGTTTAAAAATTCCCAACGACAGAGTCTTATAGACAGAAATAAATCACTAAGTGATTTCAGTTAGGGCTAGAAATTCGTTGATTGTACTGTCTATTTGTTTTTCCTTCTCGTGACGTCACCTAACTGCCTGGAGTAAGTAAGAATCATGTAATTTGGCCAAGTCCAGCCAGAAGTAATAAATTGTACGGAACACTATTGCCCACGACATTGGGTGCCAAACTTTTGATCATTGTGTTATTCGGAAGAAAGGTATAGATAGTTAAGCTATTATTTCCTACATTTTTTTCTGTTTCTTTAAAACAGAGGCTTTGTTTTAAAGTTTGCTAATTTCAGTTATTATTCCCATGATTATTTATTCACACTTTTAAGAGCTTGTTGGCTGTCTAAGGGTGTTATTACATACGTGCGACCAACCGACGTCGATCGATTGGTTTAATAGCTGAAGGCTGATCGACGAATACGGGTCGATATCAAATCGATCGTCCATCGACCGACGGTCAATCGATGACGACGGTCACTTAGGTGTAAAAAGAGCTGTCGATCGACGCGTCTGTCAATCTCATTTTTCTATCGAGCAATGGCATTAATAGTATGGGTGGTACGCTTTTACTCAATTCTCGAGTTTCAAAACGCCAACTACCAAAACATTGAAACGATTTTAATGAAACTAGGTAGGTATAAAGATTTACAAAGTTTTTATTTAACCTTTTACAATTTTGAATAATACGTTATAACTTTTGAATTCTAAATCCACAATGTGGAAAACATTACGTCGCCTAAGAGGCAGCATAACCTATCATATTTTTGTATGAAATCTAGATAAGCATACAAAAAGTTGCCTAGCCTCATTCTGAATCGACAAGTATTTTCATTTTTGACAAACACTTTCTAAAGGTACCATAAGTCGACATTAATTTACATGATATAATAATATCCAACAAATTTTCGCCAAATTTCGATTTCAACTAGTATGTTTATTGGTTAATAAATATTTAATAAGTTTTTGTCGTTTTGAGATACGTCAAGTTGCCACTAACTGACGTTTTCTAACTTAGATAGTGTAAACCAGAGAAAATTCTAACTTCAAATGATGTGTAAAAATTATCCAAGTGGTTGGTTTGGTAGTTTTCTAACCCTGCCCGAGGCAGAGTGAATCTAACCAAATACCCCTCACTAAAGGATGAAACTTTATTCTACTATCTTATATCTATCAGCCTTTATGCGCCCGGAATAATGTACGAGTATGTCGAAAGAAAGGCTAAACTTTAACTTAAGATCAAAAAGGTTCTTTTTCCTGGGATTTTCGTGGAAATGTATCGAGAAATATACGAAACAAAGCCTCTGGCGTGTCTGTTAGCGTTTATGGACAGTGAACAATCAATATTATAACGGAAATATTGTTTGCTTTTTACTAAAACTACCAAACTTGTTACAAAGACATGTTACAGACAAGTCAAATTAAACTTCTCCTCAAACCTTTTACTTTAAAACATCCTTCATTCATCCTCTTTCCTGTCCCTCTCCTTCCTTTCTCAATTCCATTTCCCGATGTCATATTTTAAAGTACCTAAAATAATCTAATAAATAATGCATATGCAATGTAATTTTTAAGCTTTATCTCCCCACCAATATTGAATACAGTAAATGATTATCACTAAAATAACTAAGGGTGGTTGGAATTTATTGCTTAAAAGGAATGAGCCCGCCCTTGTAAACTTACTATGTAATTGTACATGAAGTTTTAAATAAATAAATACATACGAGTAACTAACTAACCATCATGCCATTTTGGGGTAGGTAGAGAGGATAGAACGCCACACCACTCTGTCCTGGAACATTTCCCTACAAAGTGAAAAACTGACCAATTCCAACATCATCATCATCATCATACCATATCCGCTCCCTATGTGGAGCATATGGATTCCACAAACTGCCTCCAGGCCAAGAGATAGGCCGCCAGCTCCCGTGCATCTTTCCAAGTCAAGTCCACGTCCCGCAGCTCTGACGCAAACTGCCGGAGAATTGTCAACAGTGGATGTCTAGGACGCCGAAAACCTGAATAACTATGTATTTAAAAAAAAAAAATATCTGAAAAATCGAAATCGATTGATTTAAAAATCCTGAATTTACTTTAAATGAATTCAACCCGCGATATTAAATACCGTTTGCATTACCAGTCTCATTAAAGGCAGTGACAAAAACAATATTTGGATGTTTTTCCCTTCAGCTCTCATCCCCTAAATCTGGGGGTGGGGTGTGTTCACCGAATTGTAAAGCACAATGGCTGAAACCATGTGATATCACGCGCTCAGATTGTGTATTCAGACCGCACGGGGAGAGGGTGTGGGGGGTGCGCGGGAGGGGGATGTTCGGGGATGACTAATTGACAAACCACTATATGGAGATTGACAGTGACGAATAACTTACACCACTGGTACCAACTGGTAAGGAGGTATCTTCGATCATCAATTTTTTATTCGTACGTAGGATATATACATGGAGTAACAAAACTCGTAGTACAACCCGAAAACTGGTGAATTTGTATCATATTTGGAGTAAAATGTATATAATAAATTTGAATCTAGCTCGAAATTTTTTTTTTTCTTCTCATATAAGCTTTCATAAGTATCGCAGATTAAGTAAAATAGAACAAAATCTTTCAAAAATGCAGATTTTTATTTCGTTTTCTTTATGGATAGTATTAATTTGTATCAATAAATTATATTTGATAACTATTTGGAAAAAAATATCGAAAAAAAAGTCAGCTTCTTAATTAATTTTCTTGAAAACTATGGGTTAAATTAACCAATTTTATTCTACAAAATCGACTCCAAATATGATGTAGATTCACTGGTTTCCCGCTTGTACATCGAGTTTTAATACACGGTGTATATATATTTTGTAGAAACATATTCTATATTTTATGCAAATACCTACATACGTAGAGGCTGTGGTCTTATCGTTAGTCTCGGACTCCGAATAATAATATCTAGGATTTATTTAATTTATTTATTTTGGATCAAAACCATAAAGGATCAAAACACCATTTTTTTCGACTTGGTAGTAGAACATTTTCAGTCAAATCAGACCAGAAAGGTGCAGCAGTAATGTCGAAATGACAGCAGAATGCAAGGCTGAGATGAGCATTATCGTAGTAATAATAATATAAAACACAAATATTTTAGGGACTTAAGATTGGGAACAAAAAGAACAATTTATCCAGAATCCGCTCAAATAAACTCTACAATACTATTACTACTACTACTACTTTCCCCGCACCCAATGGTGCATAGGGCACTGCATTGTTACACCAAGTGCAATGTTATCTTGATAATTTTATTACATGAAGGCATTATGATCAGTCTTATGTTTCAGTACCAATCCCACATGAAATATTAATATGAAAATCATATGTAAATAAATATTTCATGTTGACCCCCTACGGGATCGAATCCGCGACCTCATGCATGGTAACAAAATGCGCTACCACTGTGCTACGAGGCGAACTATGAACTACATACCGAGTATATATCTTTCTACATGTGGTTAGTTGCGTATAAATATTTAATGTTCCTACATTTTGAACTTAATAAATTTTTAGCAACACATAAATTAAAGTGGCCAGAACATGTTATTATTTAAATAGATTTTTGAGATCCTCATTACTGTATTTATTACCTATGTTTTTTCTTACTATCTTTGTTTTTTTTGTAATGTTAAATTTAAAAACCATTTTTTTTTTCTTTTTTTAGAACTGTATGTTTTAAGATATTATCTTTACTATATTCATTTTTACAGTGTCCTTAAAACATTTTTACTTAATACTTTTTTCTTTCTTTTTTTTCTCTTAATTATTATTTACTTTGTATTCAAATATGTTTTTACCAAGTGTTTTACAGTTATAAATCATCCTGTTTTATTTTTAATTTTTTTCCAAAAATGTTGTATTTGTAACTTGTAACATGAAAATGTATTTATAACTAAAAAGTCATATATTTGGCTGTCTAAGAACGGGGTATCAACCCTAGTTAGACAGTTAAAGTACTAAATAAATGTATAATGTTTTGTATGACTATATAAATAAATAAAGCTCTCAGGAGTGAATATAGAAAACACAATTCACAAATTTGGGAAGTTTTGAACCAATTTCCGGGAAAACCCGACGCTAAAAGGAAAAGGAAACTGAAGGAGATAAATATATTCTGTTGCCAATTTATATATGTGAGTGGTAGATTTTTTAAAAAGATGCGTACTGTTTATATTATACTCAGGTATATGCAAGGCTTTCCATTTAGAGCCGTCATTTTATATACCATGGATTAACCATTATTCCATGTAAGAAAATGATTATTTTTATACTTCTTTTATGTATATTACTATGTCATCATCATCATCATTATAACGTATTCGCTCCACATTTGGAGCATATGGATTCCTCAAATTGCCTCCATGCCAAGCGATCGGCCGCCAATTTGCGCGCATCCTCCCAGGTAAGGTCTACGTCCCGCGGTTTTGACGCAAACTGCCGACGGATTGTCAACAGTGGACGTCCAGGACGCCGAGAATCTGAATTACTATGCATCTAAAAATAAACAATATGTGATGAATCCTTGGGATTGCTTAGAAACATTTTATTTATGATACATTTTGTAACATAAGTTTATTCGCCTGTCACTTATGTGAGTGATTTTGTATCTTGATTTTTATAATAATAAAATTGCCATTAAAAATTGCAATTTATCAATAAAATAACGAAGAATATACATCTGGATTGTCAAAAATTGTCTTGTAATTTGGAAAATTTCTCCTCCTGTGTGATTATTGAATGATTTGCGTCGCAATCTACATTTCTTCTTTAACTTAAGGCGAGGGTCCGGGGTCCCCCATACATTCATGTACGTCAGGGCAAAATTCCCTTGTACTTCATGGTTCATTGAATAAAAATGAAAAAAATATGACGTAATTATTAATTCTTTTTCTAGTGAATTTTCTGACTAAATTTTTATTTAAATATTTCGTTGAATCACAATTAATTTAAAGAAACCCCCTGTTTTTAATAACATTTGATGCATAACACAAAAACAGTACATATAAGATTTAAAAAAAAAAATGTATTAAAGAATACGTATATATCTAGTGCATTATCTGATTAAAATTTGTAAAACATTAGTAGATTTTTAAATTATATTAAATTCCGTAGATTTTACTATATTAATTTGAAAAAGATTATCGTGTATTGTTTGTATACCTACGCGATGCAAAATAATAATGAAACCAAACGGCGCGACGTTCGATCGGATTTTGGTCGTGTTTTAACGAGCGCTCATCCGGGCGCTTACTACATTTTACAATTAACAAAGGGTGGACCTAGTAGCCCCTTAATTCTTATTATTTGAACGCGTCATGTTGTTTCATATAATTGCTGCTTATTGATTCAATAAGTAGCCAAATTTAAAATGGCGGCTCTTGAAGGAGAAAGCCTATGCGATATGTGTATCATTATATATTTACACGCACTTTCGGTCGTGTTCGTCAATTACATAAAACGCTGTCAGTGGAAACGCCTGAAATGTTGATGACTGAACTCCAAATTGGGGTGAAAATATTTACGTTACTACTCCATTTTTTCTGAGTACTCCAAGCACTCCAATCTTCACCCCAGAGCGGCTCTCGTCAGCATTTTCACCATCGCGAGAGTGACGTCATCGTTTACATTTTATATCATCATGAGAGTGACGACAGTCAATGATTTTAAATTTTAAAAATCGTTAGGAATCTGACATTTTTGTTAGAGTACCTAACGTCAATAAAAGTGCTGTAATCACTGTTCAATCTGTCATCAGTATCATCTAAGTTTATTTGAATAATTTAAACGCCTCTTCAATCTGGGTCTATGCATTAATTTCCATTGAATTTATCAATGTATGGTAGATGGAATAAGCGTCTGTTAATCAGCTTAACCTTTTCTTAACAGTTTTATTAAGAAAATGCGTTCTTGTTTTTTTTTAAACAGAAAAGTTTTACGAACCGCTTACACGAGGCAAGCAGTATTACCAAAGAAATCTTAACACATTTGGTCATTGATCATAGTAGTATTTGTTTGAAACAAGCTCTATACATGGTGTAACAAAACTCGATGTACAAGCGGGAAACCAGTGTATCTACATACTATTTGAAGTCAATTTTGTAGATTTTTAAAAATTTTATTTGACCCGTAGTTTTCGAGAAAATTGAGTACGATGTTGATTTTTTTTCATCATTTTTTTTCATTTTTTTTTATCAGATTTTATTTAATTTAACCACCTCAACATGCCAGGAGGCCCAATAACAGAGGGGAACAACGTCTTAAACACCCAGGCTAAAATAACTTTTTATTTTTGTGTTCTCACCGGGAATCGAACCCGGAACCTCCGTATCGTGAGTCCAGCGTCTTAAACATTACGCTACGGAGGCCGCCCAAAGATATCAAAGATATCAAGTATTTAGTTAAATTAATACTATTTATAAATAAAACAAATAAAAAAAAAAAAACAGTATTTCAATATGAATTTGAGCAATTTTACTAAATCTGCGGTACTAATAAAAGCTTTTATGAAAAGAAATTATTTTTTTTTTCAAGCTCAGATTCAAGTCACCATACACATTCGACTCCAAATATGATGTAGATTCACCAGTTTTCGGGTTTGTACTACGAGTTTTGTTACTCCATATATAAGCTATATCAGACTTGATTCATACAAACTCACGATTTAGTGCCATATTTATCAAATTTTTCTCATGAAAGGGAAAAGATTATTACTTTCATGGCCGACATTATAATAATTTTAATTAATGGCTCCAGTATTACAATTTAAAATAATTGCCAATAGTCTGATAAATTAATATCAATACTCCGATTATTATAACCGTCAAGATTTCGTTAAAATATTTAAAGTTCTGATGTTATTAGATTTTCAATTTCGCTGTTAGGAATTAAGTGGGCATATTCAATTAGAAATATTACAAAACTAGCAGTATTACTGTCGTTAACTACCTCGTTTGGAAAATATAAATCTAAATAACGGTGTTATTAAAATAACCGTTTTCACAAAAACTTTCACAGTGACTTTTATTAAAATTTTATCGCACCCAGCGCGGCGTTGAAACCCATTATTTAAAAAAATGGTGTAAGTATAAAAAAACACAAGCTTACTTCATGTTATTAATAATCATTATTTTAATTAGCATAAAACGTTATCTAAACAATAGGTACCAATTTTTCTTAAAGTGTGTTGTAAAAGGCACTGAGTGCCGTTTATTTTAATAAAATAAAAATAAAATAAAATACGTTTTCTAGGAAGAACGACAAAAAAAAAAAAAATGGTTTGTTATCTAAACTACGCATGTTGTACAAATTCTAAATTGAATTAAATAGTTTACAATAAAATTATTGTTAGTAACTTAACGCATAACTTAATATTTAACGTGTTCCATTTTTTTTTGGGAAAATGTATTAAATTGAAATATTTTATTATAACTTTTCATGGTTTTTAATGGTTACATAATTTACATATATTTATGTAATTATGTATAAAATACATTAATATTGCAGTATTACCAAAGATCTCTGAACACATTTACAGTATGAGTACATTAATATTATGCATAATTACATACATGTCAAATTATGTAACCATAAAAATTATGAAAAAGCATGATAGAATATTTTAACCTAATACTAACTAAAACATTCAGGTTGTTTAGAGAAATTTCTTGGTGGAAGTTCATTGTAATCGAAATAAGATTAAAAAATAAAATTAGTTGACACTTTAATCCACTTTTGTTTTTTGGGACCAATAACCGGTTTCACCGCTTCCGCGGCATCGTCAGAAAAAACAAAAGTGGATTAAAGTGTCAACTAATTTTATTTTTTAATCTTATTTCGACTGATACTAACTAACTAACCATCACGCCATTTCTCGAAAGGGGTAGGCAGAGAGGATAGAACGCCACACCACTCTGTCCTGGCACACTTGCCTTGCTTCCTCCACTTTCATTTTATCTTCTCATGCACGCACGTTGATTTTTCCGACGAAAACATAAAGGTAACACGTTAAAAAATATGTTGTTAAGTTAGGTTAGGTTATTTTGAAAAATGATATATTGATGTTAACTTCTCTGTAAAGCTAAGACATTATATTAGGAGTTTCACTGAATGTTAATAAAGCGTTTATTGTCGGTCAGTCAATAGCGGAAACTGGCAGGTCTGGCACAAGCAGGATATTACACTCGAATTGTAGTTCGTTTTATCAGCGATCAAAATACACTACATTTGGTGTATCAATACTGATTATCATAAGGTAAGGTAAAAAGACTGCTTGAACAGGTATTTGCAATATCTACACTAAATTTGATCAACACGAATCCTCTACGAGTATTTTTATTTTTACTGAATTTAGGCTTGCAAACAGCAGAACTAACAATTTTTACCATATTATTTGATTAGAGAACAAGTTTATACGCGTAAATGAGAAAAAAAAGCACGTAGATAGGAAATCAAAAATTAAGACCAATAATAAGTTCTTTTAAATTATTAACAGTACATAAACAGTCAAAGAATTATATACAATCATAAGTTAAAAAGTTTAGAAAAGAGATAAGAAACAACATTGTGCAGCTTCAGCACTACTACACACCCCGCTGCAACTACAACAACTAAATCACCCTTCAATACTTCATCAAACCTACAGACAACCTAACCATCTGCAACCCCACTGGACCCTCTAGGTACCAGGAGCCATTACAGACTAATCGGTCGGTCGCAGGTAAAGAGAAGTACGAACGGACCTGAAAAAGAGGTTATAATTACAATTGAACACCCTTTTCGTTAAAATACTTTCTACTCAGTTAAAAAATACTTGAAAGAAACAGAAATAATTTCTGTACATCCTTGAATTAAATACAAATACTTTTGTTTAATAAAAAATATTGTTTTAGTATTCTGAAAACATTACAGATATTTTTGTGTGGTTGAAAGCTCTTAAAAATATATAAATGTCTGACCTTTTCCCTTCTTTACCTGAAAATTAATAAGCAATTCACATACACTATTTAGAATTCGAATAACTCCTGCATAAGGTTCTCGGTCACCAGGACCGATAGACGACAGTATGATTAATGGTGCGAAAAGATTTTCCGATACCAGAACTGAGCACCGAGGACTGAGGGCTGAGTGATTACTGTCGCCTCCCCTGCCCTGCCTGGGACCTACCCAGTCACAGAATGTGTGAACCCCTTACACAGAGCCACCGTGAAACACCTTTGTCTAACAGTTTGCCGCCCCTAAATGTGTTTTCTTGCCAGTTAGACTCGATAGAAAAAAGAGAGAGGAAAGAATGGAAAATAAATGTCGGAATTTATAAAACGTGTTACAGCCGTTTGGAGGCGAAATTTATGTGTTACAGATACTCGTTTTTTAGTGGATTCCTCGAATGTTTTGCTGTGAAATATTGGCTGAAAAATGCTCTACGTAGGTTTTATATAGATTTTTACACCTTTTTTGTGAGAAGAGTAGAATCTTAACAATGATTTAACCTTGCGATATTCAAAAACATTTAAATGGGTGTCAACTAATTTACAAAAAAAAATTGCTGCATTTTATTGTAAATTGGAATTATGTGTTTTTTTCTTATGATTTATAGACTTCTAGGCCTTAAAATGACTACTGAACTACAAAAAAATTAAATTATTCAACTAGTAATATTTATTTTTTTTAAAATCAATTGAACTGAAATAAGAGTGAGAATCAACTGAAAAAAGGATTTTCCGACGAAAACGCATTTTTTTTAAAAATAAATCAAAAGCATTCACAACCATACACATATTTCTGTCAATAATATTTTCAAATAAAGTAAACATTAATTTGTATTCATACATTGTTATGTTTACACACATCCCGATTCTTTCTGATTAATCTTTTCCATACCAAATCACGCACAAAACAATTCATTATCCTTGATTCCCTCATTTATTATACATTCGATTCCCTCCAAAACATTCCAGAAAGGATTTTGTATTTCCCTTTTACCAACAATACACTATCTTCATTTCGATTCACGCATATGCTCTAACTGTAACAATAGTAATACAATTTCAAGTCTCAATTTCTGAATACATTTTGTTCATAACTAATAATGTCGCATTGTGAAAAAATGCAACTTAAATTATTTTAGAATAAGAAAAACTGATGCAAACCGTCCCCGTATCTAGTACGGGTAATCGTATGATGGACCTTTGTTAGTCATTATTCGTAGTACAACCCGATAACTGGTGAATCTACATCATATTTGGAATCGATTGTGTAATTATGATATCTTAATCTAAGCTTGAAAATAATAAAAATTCTTTTCATAAAAGCTTTCATTATTTATTTATTTAATTACAGGTACTACTACAATGTGACAATATCTATCATTCTACATATTATCATAATAATTACATACACGGTTTTATTGCGCATCAATTACAGAATTACACAGCATTTTAAAACTCGTATACAATTTACAGGTTTAAAAAAGCTTTAGGTACTTTGCATAAATATGTTCAATCTGAGGTTATTACCTCAGATAAAGTAAAACGCACAAATTCTTATTAAAATGCGGTTATTAATTGAGTTTTTTTTATGGATACTATTGAACAGACTAAATAAATTATATTTGACAGCAATTTTCTAAATTTTTAAATGTATTTTTTAAATCAACTTCGTACTCAATTTTCTCGAAAACTATGGGTCAAATAAAATAAAAAATTCTACAAAATCGACTCCAAATATGATATAGATTCACTGTTTTATAAATCGAGTTTTTTTACACCATGTATAGGTGTAATGCAGTATGCAGTGTGTAGAGTACCCACTATCCAGTTACACTACGTTACTCCGCCGCGCCGCGCGGTCGCGGAACGGAAAGCTCGCTAGATGGCGCCCTTAGCGCTCACCACTTGCCACTTCGCCGACTTGGCAGGATTGCCATTAGGGCGGCATTATGCTCTACAGTACCTACACCGCCACCGCTGACTTACTACTGGAACACCAGCCGAGTTAAATTAATAAAAAAATATACCAACATGTCCTAACGTTTTCTCTGTTGCGACTGTTAGAAGTTTTGGTGCTATAAAAATATACGAAATACTTATTCCTAATTTATTGATTCCACAAAGATTCTGAAAAATTATCTAAATGTTACGAAGGTTTAATTAATATAAAATACAATCGGTGACGTCACTATAATAATAATAATAAAATAATAATAATAATAATAAGTTTTTATTCCAAACCTTGAGGTGGTGAGTGCAAGCCTCCAAGGTTTATATAAAAGAATACACTTGTAAAACATAATAAGATAACATAATACAAAAATAACTTTAAAATAAGTGAACATAAAATGCCAAAGAAAATGAATAAAGTATCGTATTCTTTTAGGGTGGCTTCAGCATTAGAAGCCACCTTTTGTAAATTGGCGAGTGGATCCACCCTGCTGTGGCTTGTAGAAGGGAGTTTTTTGTCATCTTTAGGCGTTGCCACAGGCTCCAGATCTTTTGACGGAGGAGGGCCGGGAAGGAATTAACGCGTCCAGTGGTAAACATTCCGGATGCACTACAGTGCCAGTGCCTGGGTAGCCCAAAGAGTTGTCTGTATGCGTTGTTATAGACAACTCTCAGCTTGTTCCATGCAGCCTGAGTGTATCCGGTCCACAGCTCAGCAGTATACATCGATGTTAGGTACGATGTAAAAAGAATTGTTTTCACATCATCACTACACAGTGTGAAGCGTCTTGCTAACATCGATGCCCTTACGCAGATGGCCCTCCTCTGCCTTTCGATATCTGAGTCGTCTCTATTATCATCTGCAAGTACGTGGCCAAGATACATAACCTTGCTCGATATTGTTAAGATATTATTTTCTAGGTAAACCGGTGGCGGTGGCGTAGATTCAGCAGTCGGTTTTGAGTGTTTAAAAATAAGCACTGTTGATTTCTTTGCGTTGTACGCCATATTATGTTCGCATAAAATCCAAACTTTGCATTATCATATCTCGCTTATTAATTATTCGATTCACAAACGGATGACACCAATCATTTTATACGTTATTTGTTTTATTTTTCTGCGTTCATAGAAAATTACATGCAATATTTCATTCATTTCATTATACCATATCCGCTCCCTATATGGACCATATGGAATCCACAAACTGCCTCCAGGCCAAGCGATCGGCCGCCAGCTCCCGCGCATCCTCCCAAGTCAAGTCCACGTCCCGCAGCTCTGACGCAAACTGCCGACGAATTGTCAACAGTGGACGACCGGGACGCCGAGAACCTGATGCCTTGTAAAATAGGCAAGCATGGTTAAGGCTTTCGGGAGGCATACGTAGTATATGGCCTAGCCAGCCGAAACGCCTCCGCCGGATGACAGTAGATACCAAGGGTTGCTGTGTCCGTTGCCTCACCTCTGTGTTCCTTACAAAGTCAAACCACAGCACACCTAAAATTCTTCTAAAACACAATGCAATACGTCCATTAAAAAGGAATTTCGTATCTAAAACCCGAAGATCACGTCAACCTCTTTCTTGTACTTTACAGGTCTAGAAATTTGGCGATGACTGCGCATTAAATTGGCACGAGGTGGTATGTGAACCTGGAGTTAGGAGTACCCAGGCGGGGGCGGTAGTTAAATAGTCCGTTAAAGTTCCGCGCAAGTTCCGCTCCCGCTTCCGACAATTCCTCTGCTCCGAAGCGGAAGCGGCTTTGCTTCACAGTGCGTAAGTAAAAATCATAAAAAAATTAATTAATATGTGTTGCTGGTAGACTGGCGCTAAAGCGTAACACTGATCATCTTGCTTATCTTGCCTTCATGTTATAAATCATCAAGATTTACTGCACTTGGTGTACCAATGCAGTGCCCTGTGCACTATTAGATGCGGATAAGGGAGAGAATTAGTGAGTTACCATGCAGAAGGTCGCTGGTTTGATTCCCCATGGGATCAATATGAAATTATCATTTCAATGTGTTTATTCACAAAATTTTCATATTATGCTACCTTGGACGCACCTCCACCCGCAGCCGTTTTTAAGTCGAGTAAATATAAGGATTTAGATTGCATTGTGCGTTGATTTTCACGATCGTTGTGGATTATATTAGAGCCACCTTCACCCTGAAGATGGCACCTGCAACGGAGGCCGAAACGTCGGAGAAGACAAAAAACTTGATTTTTTTATTTTAACATTTTTCAAAATAGGATATAAATCACTTTTTGACGTCAATAAAATCAAAAGATTACAATTTACAAAAAATATCACAAATTATAACAAAAATAATATAACAAAACTAAACTAATATAAATTACCGGCCAAGGGTTTGGATCTTCAAAATAGTCACCTATCTGGTAATAGACCTTCAAGCATAATGTATTTTTAACAATTTTTAAAAATTTTGATACATAACACGGGTAATCCCAAATCTAATATGAGCATTAAAGACCTTTCTGTAAATTGGTTTTCATATAAAAGCGTTGTTATTTCACTAAACATTTTTCGTGTTTTCGTTTTTTTATTGGAGTCGGGTCGTGAGAAATATCAAAATTTGTTATTTTACGTTAAACGAAAAATGATCTTATGGTGATAATAAATTAATATTTATATCCATGGACACCTTAAAATAAATTATGGTTTAAGTGTATAAAACGAGACTTCGTTCTATCGGATATTTAAAATTCTTAATATTTACTGTATATTTATATTTTGATTATCATTACTATGGTAAAATGGTTTTAAAAGAAACCATTATATTATACAAAATCACCAGTTATCCATTTTTCGTTAATCCTTAAAATTTTATCTTATTGCTTTGTTGGCTAATTATGAATTTGAAATCTGGGATAATTGTCAATAATGTTTTCCAAGTATTTATCTTTTATATTCTAACATTATCCCCTGAAGTGCAAGTCATGCAACCTACTACACCACCCACACATATTTTATATTGACTGGTCTACTTGTGTACTTCATCAAATGGGCTATTATTTATTTTAAAAGCTTTGTTATTTATTTTAAAAGTGAATTCAACTAATTAAATTTTGATTAACAGTTAAAAACTCTACCGGTATTTTCATTATTCAGTCAACTAAAATGCAGTTCACAAACAGTTTAATCAAGCTAATCATTATGATTCGAATAAATTAAGTCAGTATAATTTAACAGTCAGCGAATTAAAACAGGTTTATTATTTGTCATTTCCATTATAAATGAATACTGAACTAATTTCCATCGTGTTATAATTTTTTTTAATTTTTCAAGAACTTTTCACAACACTTTTAAATATTGCATATCATATGCCAATACTTTTATTTCTGTTGAATATTGGAACGTTTAGGTAGAAAATGTGTTTAGTGAATTTCATTTTTGACAAATTAATGGCTTTTCTACAGAAATAATAATTGTACAGTATTTGCGCGACTGGGTATCACTTCCAACGCTAGTCGAGATAAACATTTCAAATAAAATTAATTTGTTTTTGAAGTTTGTCATTGTAGGCTAAAGCTTTTTAGACGAACAGTGAAAAATCTAGAACGTTTTTCTTATTCCTAATGTGTTTATCTCCAATGGTTTGATCCAATTTTCAACTTTTATTTATTTGACCAGTTAGCGTTTTCACCCTGTTATGGCCATCTTCAGACCAGTCTAAAGATGCCATGTATGACACAGCACTTGGTGTATCAACACAGTGCTTTATGTACCATTAGGTCTGGGTAAGGGAAAGTAAATTATTAATTAATTAGTAATTTATCGATTGAAACAATAAAATGTTTTGTTTATTTTTTATTATTAAACAAAGAATTACGTGTTTAAAAAGTCTGAAAATCTTTTGCCCTTTGCCCGTGACGTCTGCGTCTTGCAAAATACCGAAATAAGCAATCTCGATAAATTGTAGAAATAAGCGAAATTTTCGAAAATTCGTAGTTTTTTGCGGCCTGCGAGATATAGTTTTTACCGGTTACTATGCCGTACTTTTCGGCTTTGTGTTGCGACTTTTCGGAGCACATTGCAGTGTCCATATTCTGGGCTGAACAGCTCTGAAAAATATTTCGTGAAGCTAGTAAATTTGCGTACGTCTCTCAAATATTATATAACATTTTCTCAAATTATCTTTTCATCACAATGATAATTTGTAATCAAGAACTCGATTATTATCGATATGAAAATATAGACACAATATATAAAATATATAAATTAAATAATGCATAAATATAAAAGTTGAAATCACTTAAAATAGAAAGCAAAAAATGTTTTTTACCTTTTAAGGAGATATTTCCAAATATGATAAAATTTGACAATAAAATCACTTATCTATATTTTTTAATGAAAAGTTAAATTTAGTATTACGTTTATTTTACCACACCAGTTTTCAATAACACTCACAGTTACCACTAGATATATCACTTTATCTCTTATATCACTTCACTTCTAACTGAATTGATTTTAATTGAGATCTTTATAGAACAAATCGTTCGCGATACGAAATCGAAACTGTTTTTGTTATAAATTTGATTCCACCCCCACGTCAATTTACCTCGCAAAATCGCGGCCAACTGCCTTCAATCCACATACATTTCTAGAGCACCCTATAATG
>JAGVSP010003277.1:0-21822 GCA_022494985.1 Micrasema minimum | reverse complement strand
GACACAAATGTTTATATTCTCGAATGGCCAAACTGTCTAAAGGTCCATGATTCTTAATACCTTCTTCCTTTTATACTCCCCATGTGGCAAGTGTGTGGATTACATGGGAGTTTATCAGAAGGAATGGTGTTTAGTAAACCCATGGGTGGTCTCAATACTGTTTTCCCCTCCATTGTATTATTTTACTTTACATAATCATTTAGATAAACCCTATTTATCTTAATTGGATTTGAACTCCGACGATGCTTGTATGAAAATAAATGATCCTGATAATTTCATTATTTTAGGAAATTATCTCAATAGATTCAGATCGAGATAACGTTTTAATGAAGAAAAGATATTAAACGATGGAATTAATTATAAGAATGAAAAAGCTTTGTATAATAATTACGTATACCTAATGATAATTTGCCTCACAAGTGTACCTAAATTTGTTGTATCCTGTGAATAATATTTATGTAATGACCAATATTTGACTGTAGGTTAATATAAATTTATATGTATTCGGCCTCGAACAAGAATTTCAGAGAAGTGACATTCTATGCTTGAAAAATACTACCATGTCTGAGGTGCCTAGTTACCCACTACGTCACTCACTACGTCATCAATACGCATCTACGTCATCACTGGACATCCGTTTTGTGTATTGGCCTAAGTGCTGGGGTCTTTAGACGGTGGAATTTGATATTAAGTGGTGTAATGAAATTAACCCCCTGGAAGCGTATTTTTTTAGAAAATTTGTATGGATACGCACCTTCTTGTGAGTTCTTGTTCGAAGACATTGTGTGCATTAAAAAAAAATATGTATTTAAGTAAAATAATTAAAAACCAATAAAATTTCTTATATAATATTACTTTCGGGTAAAATACAGTTTTAAAATGAGATTTTTGCTTTGTGTTTTAATATACCATATCCGCTCCCTATGTGGAGCATATGGAGTCCACAAACTGCCTCCAGGCCAAGCGATCGGCCGCCAGCTCCCGTGCATCCTCCCAAGTCAAGTCCACGTCCCGCAGTTCCGACGCAAACTGCCGAAGAATTGTCAAGAGTGTTTAATTTACCTCTTAGAACTATCTTCCTTTTGAAAATTTTAGTTTAGTACTTTCCCTTACGCGCAGCCGATGAAGAGTTCTCCAGTACCTTATAACAGTTGAAAGGTTGCGGATTCTTGATCCCTTCTTCTTGAGTTTGCGAAGTAATCATTTTATTTTGGCTATTGTTTATTTTGCAATCATTATTGTTAGCCAATACAAGGTAGCTTTTTGAATAAAATACATTTAAATTTTCAAAAATACATTTTACATGTATTCCCCATGAGTAACAATAAACTCATTTTATTTTTTTTCTCAAATACCATGAACAATCACCCTCCGGAGTTTCGCGGTCTCATCGTGGGACACGGTGTATATTTTCAATAGTAACTAACTTTCATGGGTTTCCTTCTTTTATGGAATATTTTAGAAATTAAATACGTTGAAAGCATTGTGTAAATTAACTGCTGACTCTAAAATCCCTACTGCGCTGCAGTGGCGGCTAAAGAATGGAGTAAAATGTACCCAGACTCTGAAAATAGAAGCCATGAGTCCGCCATTGTTAGCGAAGCTCGTAGGTAGAACGTAGAACGAACTACGGTAGGTACGGTAAGTAGACAAAAGTGTAGGCCAGATTATTTTGTCGTGGGTTTGTAAAACACCGCGAACCAGCACAAAGGGACTATTATTTTCATACTTTTGAGAATGTAAAATGCTTTTTTCTTTTTCCTTGTAAGTTTTCTCATTTATTTTTCTTCGGCTCCTGTTAGCTATAGTTAGTAATTAAATAAAACATCTACCTGCATGTTTTCAGGTAAAAATTTAAGCGTTTGAAAACCTTGAAGTATAAAAAAAAACTAATTATTTCTAGTTACTTTTTAAAAATTTTAATTTTTTTATTTATTTTCAAAAGAAATTTTTGTTTACAAAGAAATACGTCAAATCACATATACATTAGAAAAAAAATAAACTAAAATTCCACCAAGGCAAAGTTTGTTTGTGGGTTACTGTAAGACAAAAAGATAATTTTAAAAAATACATGATATTGATATATTTAAACAAGATGAAGCAGAAGGGAAATAATTTTAAAATATAAAATAAAAAATAACGGAGATTATGTTATTGTTATAGTCTTTATAGTAAGAAAGATTCTACATCTACACTATGTATCCAACTTTGTGTTAATTTTTTAAAATATGAACAATTAGGAAAATTGGACAATGCCATTTTATTGTCAGTCAAAAAAGAATTAATCAAACTGGGGGCAATAAAATGTGCATGTCTCTGAGCATGTCGTGATTAACAATGTGGTATTTCTAGCACTCGGTTTCTTCTTTGACTAGACCTATTTATTAATTTAATTTATTTCTCCGCCTCGTAGCATATTGGTAGCGCATTTGGCTACCGTGCATGAGGTTACGAGTTCAATTCCCGTAGGGGGTCAACATCAAATATGTATTTACGTGATATCTTTTATATTTATATTTCATGTACTTATTAAACCTTGGACGAGTTTTGAAATGTAACCTTCTTTCTGTAAATTTAATTAAATAAACTAATAAATAACTTAGGGTACGTTGTCTTTTGCTTTCCGCGCAAACTCTCTGCGGAGGGTAGGAAGGAGTTCCTTGTTTAAAACAAACAGGATTTTTAAAGTTAAGGCAATGGCAAACATTTTGGTAAAAATAAATGGTTTAAGCCTTTTGTTTGAACGTACACCTGTGACCAAAATTTTTTTCGAACTTTCCGTCCTAATGCTCTTGTGGCCAAGTCAGCGGTTTGCGCTTTGAGTCACTATAATATAGAAAGTTCTAGAACATAACACGTACTGATTTTATTCCCACTTCACTAAATAATTTTTAAAAAAATGGTTTTCTACACCACTCACCTAAGGATCTACATTTCAAAAAAAATGCAAAGAATTCTAAATTATCACATTTTTTTCTGAAAATTATTGCAATAATCATCATCGTTTTTCCCTTTGTGGATCATTTGGATTCCACAAACTACCGACGGATTGTCAACAGTGGACGTCCAAGACGCCGAAAGATGCCTTAAAACAGGCAAACAAAAGGCATTTGGGAGGCATACATAGTATATAACCTAGCCAGCCGAAACGCGTTCGCCGGATGACAGTAGATAACAAGTAGAGTTGCTGCGTCCTGTGCCCCAGCTCAGTGTCCCTTCAAAGTTACTGCCAAAGCAACATTTACTGCAAAGCAACATTATACAGACGAAATATGAAAAAAATGGTTGTCTGTAAAGTCGGTTTACGGACGATAATTTTACGTGATAGCGTCAAAAAAAATTAATTAGAAAAAAGCCATAATTTATTACTTTTTGAAAAAATTATTATTTCTGTATCATTATTTTGTATAACAACAAAGCAGGAGTTTATTGAAAATTACAATTTTTTCCAATAAATTTTATTTTGCACTCGTTAATTTCACTTTCACTTTGTAGCTTGATGTGCTGCTGCTGTCTCGTTTGATGGAGTGGAATGCGTCGAGAGATAGATGCGTCACACAACCGAACGCTTAGGCCGATCGTGCCTCTCTATCGCTTGTTCCGCGCTCTCGCTTGCACACTCGGCGGAACGGTGGACAAATGAGTGCATGCTTTTTCGTGTGTGCAGCCGGCGTTCATCGATTTATCAGATGTTATCACGCCAAAAAATCTTATCTAACACATTAAGAGAAAGATTAAAATAAAATAAATATCTTGTCATTATTTTGTTCAATATGAAATTAAGGCACGCTTGTTAGTGCTGAACTGCAGGTAACTCGGGTGCTTAAGATTGAACCCAACTTAGCAGGAAACATCGGTAGCTATCTGATGGAGTGAAAGTTGGATAATAGAATTTAAATCATAAGAACTGAAAGTTTTTTCCCCAATTTATTTACTTCGTGCCACGTACCGAACTTTACTTTCAGAAGTTTGCATTAGTTTATCTTGAAACGTTCTGACCGATAGCTTAGTTAGGTTTGATCCTTGTGTATTATGGTGTATAGCATGTATTCTGCACAGGCATTACATTTCCACAAAAGGACGAGTATCCTGAGACTACGAATTGTCACGTGTCAGTACTTGAAATCTACCAAATTCAAAGGTTATTTACATAAATTTTTCTGATGGAAAATATTTTCTTAAAATAAATATATCTCAGTAATTAAATTCCGAAGCTCAACGGAAAATCTTCATCAATAAAATTTTTTTACCTAATAGGGTAAGTATTTATTGTAAAATTTTTTTTAGAATGCTAATAAGCATTTTCTTATCAATAAAAATTTTTTAGTTATGTTGATTTATTGGTAATAGGCATTTTGGTTATCGAGTTATGTTAACAAAAAAATTATGATAAAAAATATTATTTTCAAAACTTTTTTACTTGAGTGAATAACTAAAAAAACTTAAAATATTAAGATTTTTGTCCGCCTCGTAGCATAGTGGTAGCGCATTTGGCTACCGTGCATGAGGTCGCGGGTTCGATTCCCAGTGGGGGGTCAACATGTTATATGATTTAAATTGTGTTTTTCATTATTAATATTTCATGTGTGTATCCTTGGATATGGAGCGTGAGTCTGATCATCTTACCTTCGTGAATAAAATGTTCAGGAATTACTGCACTTGGTGTATGCAGTGCCCTAAGCACCGATGAGGTGTGGATAAGGGTAAGTAGTAGTATCGAGTTTCATATTTGTTCTGAGTGATAAGACCCTATTATTGCCGAAGGTATTTTATAAATACAAGATACATATTTTTTATTTTTAGTACCTACATTTTAGTATCTACATGGTAGTTACGATTTATGATATCAGTATGGTAGTTAAATTTATGATTGCCAAGGGTATTGCAGGAGGCGTACACCTTTGACGTAATTTACTTAATAAAGTCTGATTAGACGATGTGGTATAATTGCTTCTTCATTACACACACTTTACTAGTATGTTAAACAGCACTCGAGGGTAAATGAAAAAATCTTTTTAACAACATTTTGAATGTAATACAAATATTGTAGGGGGGGGGGGGGAATAATTCTGGATTATACCAGTTTTGGATGTAGCCTAATCTACACAAGTAAGATTGATTGCCCAAAAATGCTTAACAATTCTTCTCAACAGATGTCACCCGAGTGAGAAAATCCCTTTGTAATGTGAAATGAAGCGTGATAGAAGCGGATAATGAAGTTCCGAAATTTGTACATGTATGGTTATCAGATGATGGGCGGAATGGGGAATGTTACATCAAAATGGCCAACTATCCCAGCCAATGGCTGGTGCCCCTGTAAACGCCTAGATAATCCACATTCGTTTTCAGAGTTTCTCTGTCTCTGTTGGGATATCTACAAAATCTGCAAAATCTCTCTTCTATGATTGGTCTAGCAACATTTTCCTTCTGGTTTACTTAGATTATGAGTTGTACCTCTTTTTATCTTGACAAGATATTTGCTTTGTGGCGGTTACTCTGTAATTAAATTCCGAAGCTCACAACTATCATTTTTTCACGGAGAATGAGAAAAAATGTGATTTCAACAAAAAAATGTTTTTACCTAGTAGGTAATTATTATTATAAAAAAAAATTATTGGTCTAATAAGCATTATGGTTATCGAGTTATGTAGACAAAAATTATGAATAAAAATATTATTTTCAAAACTTTTTTACTTGAGAGAATAACTAAAAAAACTTTTAAATATAGAATGTATTAAGATTTTTGTCCGCCTTCGTAAGCATAGTGGTCGCGCCATTTGGGCTTTCCGTTGCATGACGTCGCGGGTTCGATTCCCCATGATATACATCAACATGATACTCATATTGATTTACATGTGAATTTTCATATTAATATTTCTTACTCTACCTTGGACTGGCGTTGCACCCTTCTAATTTTAGTACCTACACGAATTTATCTATATGGTAGTTAAAATTTATGATTGCCAAGGTTATTATTGTATTGTAGGCGACACCTTTGACGTAATTTACTTAATAAAGTCTAATTAGACGATGTGGCTAATTGCCTCATTACACACACTTACTAGTATGTTAACAGCACTCGAGGGTAAAATGAAAAAATCTTTTTAACAACATTTTGAATGTATACAAATACTTGTAGACAAATTACTGGATTATACCCAGTTTGGATGAGCCTAATCTACACCAATAAAGATTGATTGCCAAAAATATCCCCAGCCAATGGCAGGTCATAAGCCCTGTAAACGCCTAGATAATCCACATTCGTTTTTCAGAGTTTCTCTGTCTCTGTTGGGATATCAATAATATCTGCAAAATCTCTCATTCTATGATTGGTCTAGCAACATTGTTCCTTCTGGATTACTTAGATTATGAGTTGTACCTCTTTTTATCCTTGACAAGATATTTGCTTTGTGGCGGTTGACACCACTAGTTGTTACAGCCGTTGCCTCACAGTATTCCTAACAAAATAAAAATTCTTTATTATTACATGATCATTTTAACCGCCCAAGGGTATCATAGGTGTCACCTTAGACGCGGTAATTATGGACTATGGACTAAATTACCCTTCACCAAAGCACTCAAGGGTTAGGCCCCGCGAACTGTGATGTAACTCAATACACCGCCCGTGCTATTCATCATTTGAGGGACTTCGGATGCTATGTACAATGGGATACTTGAATACACTATTGGGGAAGCCTAACTGGGCTAATTATCCCGCTCAACAGCAGGACACACGATATGTTGTACAGTACACACACTGGGTGAGAATCTAATTCAGTGGTACTAAAATAAATAAATGCGGGTTAAAACAGATAAAAATTCAGATTATGGCTGAGCCATATACTACATTATGCCTCCCGAGAACCCTAACCATTCTCGCTTATTTAACAAGTCATCAGGTGTCCCGGACGTCCACTGTTGACAATCCGTTGGCAGTTTGCGTCAGGACTACGGGACGTGGGAGGATACACGAGAACTGAAATCGCTTAGCACGGAGGCAGTTTTTGGAATCCATATTATGCTCCACATGAGATTTTCTCCACGAATTTTTTTTTATTCGAAAAAATCGAATTGACGCTTAGCTAAAATCTTGCACAAAAATACGTTTTCGGAGATAAAAAACACGCTTGTTGGCTAGATATCGACTCACCGTACGTATTAATGGTGAAAAAAGTCGGAATCGGGGTGCAAATAAATAAAAAATAGCGCATGAAAATTCGAGGTGTCAAATTATAAGCATGTCTTGGCCTCGGATGTGATAGTGATAATTTTATATTGGCTGTCGTACATTTAATTTTGTTTTTTGAAAAATATTTTTTTTAACATGCTTTTTATTGAATTTGACATTTAGACAGAGACGAGAATCTCAGAATGTAGGCTCTAGACGTCTACAGAGCTTAACACCTGTTATCTAGATATCCGTATTCCGTTCCAAAACTCTCGTCTCTGTTGAGATGATGTCAATTGTGATAAAAGGCAAGCCAGTCATGGGTAAAATACATTTTAGTTAAGAAGTCTACAGTAATAGTTAAGAAGCACAATTTTTTTTAATACGTTATAACTTAGTGATTCACTTATTTAACTAACTTACTAATACTACCACTTTCTCTTATCCGCACACAATAGTGCATAAGGCACTGCATCGGCACACCAAGTGCAGTGTAACTAGATCACTTTTCATTACATGAAAGCAAGATGATCAGTCTTACGCTTCAGTACCAGTCCAAGGTATCATACATGAAATATTAATATGATATCTTATTAACAAATATTTATTCTATATTTTTTTATCAATACATTTTGAGAAACACTGGAGTTGAATACAGTAAGCAGTAGGCACTTGGCTGTGTACTCTGTACCTGCTATAAACAGACACTTGTATGGCCTATGTAGATTGAGAGAGCACAATGCCAATGGGTAAATGGCCGATTCCAAATAGGTATTGGATCGGATATTGGATACCTTATCAAATAGTGGATATTGTATTACGGAGCGATAAACAAATTTAATGTGTAATTGTGGGGCTGTAATACAAATTACGTTATTTCCATTCTGACAATTCATCGGAGGTTAATTTCATTTTGTACGGAACAGAAAACTGTACAGTTTGCAAACTGTCCCGTATAAAAAGCAAAACTGCACGAAATATTAAATGGTCATGTTTTTATGTAAACTTTTATATAGATATTTATATATCGAATGCTTCGGATGTATTCGGCGGAGTTGATGGATTCGGGCCTGACATGGAAAGAGGCTGGAGAGCTGGCTGGCGATAGAGTCTCTGGAGGGATCTAGTGATGTCTACATGCTCCACATAGGTCGCGAACGTGGTGAAAGAAGAAGAACGCTTTTAATAACGTAATAAACTAAAAACACATTTACATTATTAGCTAGGTATGTTAACTTTTCACGTGTGCAATAATACGATAATAACTTACGATCGCACTTAAAAAATAACATATTTATCGCGCCTTTCGACAGACCGTACAGTTTTCTGAATAAGAAACTGCACAATAAACTATACAGTTTTCGATTCCGTATGAAGTGCGCAAAAGCCTTTTTAATTTTTAAAGGTTTAATACACATGGAGTAACAAAACTCGTAGAACAACCCGAAAACTGGTGAATCTATATCATATTTGGAGTCGAATGTGTAACTTGGGTTTTGACTCTGAGCTTGAAAAAAAGAATTGTTTTCTTCTCATAAAAGCTTTCATTAGTACCAAGTAAAATTGCACAAATGCATATTTAAATTCGGTTTTTGATTTTGTTTTATTAATGGATAGAATTACTACATAATATTTGATAACACTTTTCAAAAGATTAAGATTGAATGTGTTAAATTTAAATCGTCTTTCTTATTCGTCTTTTTGATTGTGCAATAAGTATGTAATTAAAAATGTTAATAATAATACCGGTCCTAAAATGAGTTTTTATAACTCCTGGATTATAATACATGTATGTTTTATAAGATTTTTTTTAAGAAATAAAAAAAATAAAAAAAATTTTTAAAAAAATATCGAAAAAAAAAATCAATCTCGTACTCAATTATCTTTAAAAACTATGGGTCAAATCAAAAAATTTTACTCTACAAAATCGATCCCAAATAGTATGCAGATTCACTAGTTTCCCGCTTGTACATTGAGTTTTGTTACACCATATATATTGACTTGTCCATACGAAAACAGGGGGTGCGATTATTCAAACGCACAAAGTGCAAATTTTTTTAGGCCCTTAAAAAATTTCTTTTTTTTTTCAACAAGAATTGAATTAATTCTTTGAACGGTCAGACAGTGACGTATGCGCTCTACACATGTATGTGTTAACTTACACATGTGCGGAATGAAGACAAAGCGTTCAGTGTAATTGGCTCTTGTACGGTGCAGCCATCTAGATTCTCGTTAGTAATTCGCATGCGCCCATGTATGAAGCTAACCCCTATTGTCTAATACATACTCACACATATTATACACTATGGCTGTGTGGGATGACCACTGATGCATCGCAATTGGTAATGACGCAATACTTTCCTATGACAAAGGAAGTTTTACAGAGCTCAAATGCCCGCATTGAATGGGTTAAATAGAAAATGGAACATCATGCATTACAAATATATGTTCACGTAATGCATATACATATGTTTTTTTTTAATATCAATTTTTTTTTAGTACTACTACTACTTTCCCTTATCCGCATCCAATGGTGCATAGGGCACTGCATTTGTCGTGCAGGGACAGCAATTTTATTTGGGTTAAAATATTGAAATACTTACATCAAATATTGTATTTTTATGAACAACATTTTGAATGAATACAAATACTTGTAGACAAATTACTGGATTATACCCATGCTGGGCTGATATCAGATATTATTGATATCTAAACAGAGACAGAGAAGCTCTGGAAACGAATGTGGGTTATCTAGGCGTTTACAGGGCCTATGACCTGTCATTGGCTGGGTTAAGTGGCCACTTGATGTATTACAACATTCCCCATTCCGCCCGTCATCTGACAACCATGTATGACAAATTTTCGAAACTTGTATATATCTAAGTTTGTACAGAATAATCCACCTGCGAGTTGTGTTTTCGACAGATTTTAAATATTTTTAATATTCTTTCTCTATAGTGACATCTATTGAGAATATAGTTAAATGGAATGGGGAATGTTGTAATACATCAAGTGGCCACTTAACCCAGCCAATGACAGGTCATAAGCCCTGTAAACGCCTAGATAACCCACATTCGTTTCCAGAGCTTCTCTGTCTCTGTTGAGATATCAATAATATTGTATTTTTTATTATGCTAAAATTTAATAATAATGGTAATGCGATGAAATTTAAAAAATAAATATGTAACCAAAATATATCACCGGTTATATTGTTTATTAAAATTATGAATAATGTATTTGTTTCGAAGGTAATCAATTCAACAATTAACAAAAATTAACAAAGCTTTACAAAATCACGTTAAACAGAAATTAATTACCTCACAAAAGGCCACAAATAACGTTGGCTTTGTAAGTCTTGTACACTGTAAATTTTCACAAAAATCTTTTACGAAAACGTTTTCTCTGTTAGTAAACGAAATAATAGACCCCAGCGAAACAGAAGAGGGGCGAAAAGAACCCTTACAAAAATAGTAATCGACTGTGATCAAGAAACAGGCGGTTACCGACAAAATATTATTTTTTTACTACTACTACTTTTCTCTTATCCGCACCCAATGGTGCATAGGGCACTGCATGGTATACCAAGTGCAGTGTATCTTGATTATTTTTTAACATGAAGGTTGGATGATCAGTCTAACGCTTCAGTACCAGTCCTAGGTATTTTACAGGAGGATCAAAATGTTTTTTTCCCAGTTATTCAGCCGCTTATGTTCTCATAAAATAAAAAGTAGCAAAAATTAATTGCTTATTATTTTACAAAAAATACTTATATATATGCATAGACATACAGTATGAACTACATTAACTACATTAGAATGTGAGCTACAAGAAACTTCTTGCAATGATAGAACCCTTTAAACCGGATTGTGGTTAAGTGGTGGAGTCGGCCCCAATACAAGTAATATTTTGGATACGAAAAAATTTTTTTCATTTCGGTTAATTTGATTAAGTCCGTTTTTTAATGATGACGTGTTTTATTTTATTTTTTTATTTTATTTTATTTTATTTAACCACCTCAACAGGCCAGGAGGCCCAATAACAGAGGGGAACAACGTCACAAACACCCAGGCTTGAGAAAAATAAACTTTTTATTTTTTGTGTTCTCACCGGGAATCGAACCCGTAACCTCCGTATCGTGAGTCCAGCGTCTTAACCATTACGCTACGGAGGCCGTCGTGTTAAAGAATTAAGTAATATTTTTTGATTTGCGAGTAAAAACCAATATTTAACCAATGCGTTCTATAAACACTGAAAACACTATCTTGCAAAAAAACTGTTTTTAATTTAAAGGGTTAAGTTCTTTTTCCTAAACACTCTCGGTACGGTATAAACGTGCCTATAAATCGAGGTGTACAGCGTTCAATAACGTTCAATATTCTCTGTTCACTTGTTTACAAACAAAATTGTGTATCGATGGGATTTCCATGCTTTTATGGATAATCTGTTTTGTGTTTGGGGAAAGTATTTAAACCTGAAATCGCTGAATACCTTCATACGTGCGCTTATTATTCGTAAACACCCCTTTTACAGGTACCGAAATTATTAGGATAAAAGAAAATTGCGAAATTTGATTTATTACGAGTTTTTAATTTTCGTGAAATACGTGTTTATTTTGGTGCTTGCGAGGAGAAAAGAAAATGTTTTATAATTTTTATTATGTTGATAATGTAAAACAATGATTGATTTTTAATTATGCTTAGTTATTTTCTAATTTTTCAGTAATATTTTATCTTTTTTATTTTACCGTTATTAAGCCGGTCGTAGTATGCCATGGTTAAAATCACAAACTCTTGTTTAGAATCCTTTGTCTAGGTTCAAATTCTACTCTCTACTACTTGCTTTTTTTCTTTCTGACGTATTATGTAGGTACTTGGTGTATTGATGCAGTACCTTATGCACCGTTGGGTGCGGATAAAGGGAATGTGGTAGTAGTAGTGAAGTTTCTTCTTCAGAAAACAGTACAGCCTGTAAAAAAAAACACGCAAAATATATATTTTTTAATGCACGATAGTAAGTCACTATCGTATGTTTGCACACCGGAAATTGTTAATATAGCTAATAACTCAAACACGTTATTTATTTTTAACGTTTTTAAAAGCATTAAATATATCAATATCTACTTAAACGTTCATATTAAAAAAACATTAAATGTCAGGTCAACCAAACGTCATGCCAACCATTCAATATTCCATACATTTTATACAGCTTTGCTTTACACATAACAGTTTGGAAACTGTACAAGAAACTGTACAAGAAACTGTCCAGCTTCTTTCCCGTAAAAGGTACGCTTAAAAAGTGAGTAAAAAAACTGAATTTAAGCGCCCAACGATTATAAGTACGAGTGTAATAACTTCAAAATAATAAATGTATACTGCATTTGTTGTACTAGTTGAAACGAAGCATAAAAACTATGTTCAACGAAAAACAATTTTTAAAATAATTACTGCAATTAAACCATTTTTTTTTTGGAAAATAGAAAAAGAATATAAAAAAGCTGGTATTACACATTGCCACTTTGGTGGAATTTTAATATAAATAAGTTGAATACTCTCCCTTTACACGATTTCGGTTCCTTCACATTTTCAATTTAAGCATGTATTTATAAAAACCGTATTGTTGGCGTTTTTATATGTTTTCGTATAAACAGAGACCTACTTTTTTTTCGGCTTCAAACTTAAGTCAAGTTTTTGTTTTCTATTTACTAATTATTATTCAACAAAGCTTTGTGCTTTATACTGAAATGGAAACTGGAAATATACGACGTATTTTTATGTTAAGCGGATATGAATTTAAAAATAAATTAAATAATTAAATGGGTATTCATAAATGACACAAGCAACATCTAAACGTATTTATTTGAAAACCTTTAAAACATAATATTGTACAATTTGACATCTCAACAGAGACGAGTAATTTGGAAGGGAATATGAATATCTTGGCGATTACAGGGCCTATGACCTGTCATTGGCTGGGTTAAGTGGCCACTTGTCTACAAGTATTTGGACACACTCAAATGTTGTTCATAATATTGTAATTTAAGCATTTTTGAGAGGATGCACGAGAACTAGAGAAACCAGATGACGATCACTTACTTAGGAGACATTTTGTAGAAATCTACATAGTGAGTGGATTTATCACTATTTCAGCCATTTTTACAAAAATAAACTGAGGCATACCAATAAATTTATAGTAAATAAATTGTAGGAACTCTAAAAGAATAGTTAGGTTATAATTTAATTTCGCATCAATTACATTCACGTTTTTTGAATAATGCACGCAAGATGAACATTAAGTCATTTCTTGAGCTTATCTCAGAATGTTCACAAATAATGAAGTACTTAATAAAATGTATTCCCATAAAATACAACAATGCGACTCGCTGTAAGAGTTAGAATAGAGGTAAATAAAGGCTGAGAGGATCGAGAAATGGTTAGAAGAGGAGGAAATATGATAACAATAAGAAGAATAAAGGCGACGAGTCACTTCATCGCCACAGACAAAGCCTCCGCCGGGTATGAGAAGCCTCCATGATTACTTACTTTTTCTTCATTTTCCTGAGAAATGACAGACATATTAAAAAGTCGGAATGAATTTCGGTGCGCGCAGTCCGCTAGGCAGGTTTTAATAACGCTATGTAGGGGTAGCTGAAAGAAAGTACTTCGTATTTTTAAAATACCTACTAAGCAGAGGCGTGCGGCTATTTTTTTGATGTTCTTAAATACTTAAAAACTTATTTTAAAAACCGCAATCAAATTTTCGTAAGCTCCGGTATCAATGCCACCCTTTTTTCTTCAGACCTTTTTATAAATTCATTGTTGGGGGGGTTAATGAAAAAAAAAAACATGTAAATATGTAGAATACCAAAAAGTAATGACAGAATCATGGAAAATCTTTTTTTTTTATTCGTAGATTTGTTTCATATGAAAAAAAAAACAAAAACTTAATGAAAAAAAAACATAAAATATTTTTAAATAAAATATTTTTACCATCTACAATAAAATATTAAAATAATAAAAAAACACATTTCAATAAACATTTTTCTTTTAAAAATATTAAATGATAATTATTCCATAGTTGAAGTGACATTTTTGTATTAAGTGTGGCACTTCTGCATGTAGGTGAATAAATTAATAATTTTTCATTTACATTTTTCAACACTGTTTTCAAAAAGGTTGTTCATGTGAATGAACCTAGATGATTTTGTCATAAATCTGAACAAAAACGACGAAACTTATAGAGGCTTATTAAAAATAAAAAAATAGAACATTTTATGATACACTGCAAAACGTCATATTAAAATATCCTATTGATAAAACCATCACCCACCGCCCCTGGTATAGCGTCCTGTATAACGAGGCGTTTTTCAGTCAAAGCCTTTTGTTGCCTTTTGAAATAACAATCGGATAAACAATGGAGATGTGTTTACAGGAAGGCTAGAGGCTGGAGGTCCTGATCACTTGACTTTGGATAAGAAATATATTATATCGATAGCTATACTCGCTTTATAGAGAGAAAGAGAGAGAGAGAGAGAGAGAGAGAGAGAGAGAGAGAGAGAGAGAGAGAGAGAGAGAGAGAGAGAGAGAGAGAGAGAGTGAGAGCTCTCTCTATGTAGAGTTTATGTATCTATAAAGTATTACTTTGGCAGTATTATTTTCTACCGTAGTTTACGTCTACGTCCCGTAGTTCTGACGTATACTGCCGATGAATATTCAACAGTGGACGTTGAATAATGTTTTTGTAGTAGTTTACTACAACTACTACAATTTTCCTTATCCGCACCCAATGGTGCATAGGGCACTGCATCGGTACACCAATTGCAGTGTATCTTCATGGTTTAGTTTAACATTTTATTAATGTTTTAATATCTACATATTATTATGTGCTACGTACGGTTCTCGAGAGCCTTAATCATGCTTGCCTATTTTACAAGGCATCAGGTTCTCGGCATCCTGGACGTCCACTGTTGACAATTCGCTTCACTTGGGAGGATCTTGCGCATCAAGCATCGGCTGGCGGCCGATCGCTTTGCCTGCAGGCGGTTTGTGGAATCCATATGCTCCTCATAGGGAGCGGATACGGTATGATGATGATTATGATATTATTATTTTGTATCTTTTAAATTCTTAAATTTTAAAAAATAAAATAAAATAAAAATTAAAGAATTTTTTTAATTTTTTTTAATTTTTTTTTTTAATTTTTATAATAGGTTGACAACTCCTGTCAAATAGTTTTACTTATTAAGAGAGTGTAAACAGGTCATATGACTTTTTTTTTTTTTTTCAATTTATTTATTTATAGGAAAACCAACAGTCAAATATAATCATTAAAATAACATAAAAAGGAGAGTAGACCAATTACAGGTTCTCACAGGTAGTATCGTACTAAGTATATATATTTTTCTGTATCCGTATACTCATGGGATAATTGTAACAATTATTTTTTATATTCACATGAAGTACTCTGTTGTAATAATGAATATATTAATAATGTATTTCACTGTATTTTCTGTATTTTTTGTAAAAGGCAATTAGCCGCAAATAAATAAATCCCTACGTAGTTCCAATTTCAAATTTGTTGGTACTTATTATTTTTCACAATGTTTACTCCTAGGTATAGCACCACTTAACCTCTATAAGACTCACTCACCGGTCAGCATTCTTAAATAAATTATATTGTGATAAACCATTTAAAAGTATATTGCAATCTGGCTTTGTCAGTTGTCGTATTTTTCTGGAATATGTAAAAACAAAGCTTTCTTTTCCAGCTTTTTGTCGAATGGCATTTCCAGCCAAACCGTTTGATTGGCATTGCCAGGGGCGATATACTACCACCATTACACCTGAACACTACCACCATTACACCTGAACACTACCACCATTACACCTGAACACTGAACTAGTCAGCACAAAGTGTTGGTCTTGTACTTCTGTAGCTTTCAGTGCCGCGCTCAAACCCAGTCTATATAAACCTGATGTAGAAAAACAACGAATATTCAAATCATAAAAATGAGACCTGAATGAAATGATAAAACGAATTTTTATTGTTTTATTGGTTGGAAGTCCGTTTGAAGCGAATTTTAATTAAACTCACAACTCTTTTATGAATAATTTTAGCATAACATTTCTGTATGTTTTGAAGAAATTTTGAATTTTTCTCTAGAACTTTTTCTTCTTTCTAACTTAATATTCTTTTAACGGTATAAAAAATATATAAATAAAGATCAGCATGATAAACTATATATATTTTTTCATTCAGTTCGATGCTAGTTTGGATAAACATATAAAATCTTAATTTAACCCAATTGTGATTTTTGGAATTGTTATTAATTGGATTTTTAAAACTACACAATTTTTTCAAAACTATCACAATATTTTTTCCAATAAAAACTTAAGTATAAGTATTAGAAAAATATATACATAATATTGGGTACAGGATTTTTATTGAGATTTTCGATATTTAATCATTTTCTCGGTATTTCAAGAAAAATAAAGGAACATTTTTTCAAAGTAATACATACACCAAATCGAATTTTTGAAAAAGTTTTGTATTAACTACTACCAAATAGCCTATCAGAAATCAAAAGGTAGAGAAATCTGACATTATAACGTTTTAAAAAATAACGATTTCTAACTTAGGCTTTGTGCAAGTCCAAAGCCAAAAAATTTAAGTGAAAATAATCAACTTCCAAGTATTCGAAAAACTGAGAAGGGTAAGAAGTTAACTGGGTTAAAGGATTACAGTTCGTATCTCGTTACTCTGGTAGTGCCCTGAACGACGCTCGGGAGATGAAAGCAACTTGACTGCAACTCTGGTTCGGGATTTGTGCTGAACTCTGGTTGCGCTTATAGATATTGGATTTGTGGGGGCGTGAGCTCCCAAGTACCACAAGGTTGCAACAAATCGGATTTCAAACCGATATTAAAATATAAAGCGCCAATAAAAGTCAACAGAATTTATGGCATTGCTTGTAAATTTCCGACACATTATTTATTTATTTAAACTACCACAACAAGCAAGGAGGTCCAATAGAGAAACAACATTACCAACTTGTAGACATCAAAAAAATCATTTATGATTTTTGAGATCTCCGCGTCATGAGTTAAGCTAACGTAATAGCCAGCTACTGAGGCCACCTTAATAAAATAAATTTTCGACAGTGTAAAATGTTTTTCAAAAATGGATTTAAGGGTGTTTTACAAGAGTTCAGGTTCCCAGCGTGGCGAGCGTACTGGACGTCATCTGCTCAGCTGACAATTCGACTAAGTTTGTCAAAGTTACCAACTTGCTCCCGAACCGGCGATAGCATCCGATCGCTTAACTTAAAAACAGTTTTTGGAATCCACGTGATCCATAGGGGAGCGGATGATACAGGGATTATGAGATTAGACAGGGAAAATCGTATAACGTAATTCCTTACAATATACCAATATCAAAACGGATAACATGTTGTGTTTCATTCCTACGGGGTAAAATAATTTTCACTTGATTAAAATAACGTTGTATAAAGCTTAAATCAAACTTGGTCTACATTTTCCTTCTACTTTCTCAGGCATCTTCATTCCAGTATTGGACAAAGGCCTCTTCTTTTTTCCTCTACCTATCTTTGGTCATGCACATCCGCTGTACTCCTGCGACGTGCGTCGTCAGACCACCTTGTTTTCGGTCGTCCGACATTTCGTTGCCTCGTTCTAGGTCGCCTTTCCAGCACTTTTAATGTGCAACTATCATCATCTCTTCGCATAACTTGTTCAACCTAGCTCCACTTGAGTTGAACTGTTTTTTTAAATAGGTAGACGTACCTCATAAATGTATCTATCACTCTTGTTTTTTCCGTATCCATTTTTTGTTTTTTCGGTATCTGAGTGATATTCTTCTTTGATTGAATATGATTGAAAATCTTATAACTGTTTTACGGAACGTATTTATTGGCAATTTTAGATTACGTACAGATTGCTTTCCTTATAAAAAACATACGATGAAATTGATTGATTCACGATATTTATTTAACGTAACAATAATAACGCGATATTCATGTAAACAATAAAAGTAAAAAAAACATATTTGTAAAGATACATATACTTCGGGAATGCTTTTCTGTTTTTGTCCAACGAATGTATATCTCGCATTTCGGAGTCAATAGATAAATCAAATTGTATCGTTCCTTGGCAAAGAAAACAAAAATTAAATCATTCCGTATTGAATATTGACATTTCAATACAATTTCATTGACTTAAGAGGAGTTAACAAAATGTAGAATTGGTAAATTTGGATTTTAATACGGTTTTGTTGTGCCAAGCTAATGTTTAATTTTTTTACTAGTAATTTCAGAGACAATTTGACTGATATTTGATGAAAGACAACACAAAAATATGGTTGTACATTGTACAATGTACAGTTTGTACAGCCTTGTTACTTTAAGTTTTGATGTAATAAATACCATAGAATCACCATCATACTAACTTATATTTCCTGCTTTGGAATTCGATATGAGTTTAAGGTGTAGTTTTCGTCATTGTTTAAGATTAAATAAATGTATGTATTTATTTAAGACACAACAGGCCGAGTAGTAAGAGGTGAAATTGAAGACATATCTCCAAACACAGAGGATAATAAGTAAGTATAATATAAAAACCATTTTCCTTCTAATCTAAGAATCGAAGTAGGCACTTTTGAAGCAGATAATATGTTTAATTATAACATTGAAAAAAACAGTATTGTATAATATGTAGAGTAGATAAAATTTTGCAGTACATAAGTTATCGACATTAAAACCAAAATGATCCGACTAACGATGTTACTTTTTTTTGTAAATATGAGCTTCGCTTTTCAATAGTAGGGATCATAAATTCTTAAGCTAGCATAATAGGGTTCTTCCCGATAGCATGAATATCCTTGAAAACGTTTTAAATATTTAAAGTATATTTTTACAATTCCAACAATATAAAACACAATGATCAAAAATGTTGTTTTCATTTATAAATTTATGTTTTAAAAACACGAAATTACGAGTGACTTTTAACGCCCGTTATTGGCTAATGACGTCATACCCGTCCATTATGAAAGGCGTGAAATTCATTACGAAGTGAGCGCCCATATTGATGTGACGTCACGAAATGGAGGATTTTGCGAACGATTTGAAAAAGCGCTATTTCAAACCGCGCTAGAAAATTCATATGACATCGTAAAAATTAAAAAAAAAATTCCTTGATATTGTTATTTTTCAATCAATTTTTTTTAAATAAAAAATAAAAAATCGGAAAGAACCCAATTCTTAAAGGAAGCATTAATCTTCCTGGCACTATGGTACTTCTAGAAATACGTGTAAAGCTTGCGTAAGTGATCAGTACTGAGCATTATGCAGACTCACATTCTAGAGGTCTTAGTTGGACCCAGCACCCATCGACTGACCGCATTTAAAGTGCCCTAGTAAGCTGTACTCATGAGAAAGAGTCACGTAGCTATACAACTTTTTCCATTTTTCACACAAGGGAAAGAAGCAGCTGTAGCATTTCTTTGTAATTAGGTGTATTTATTAATGAAAAAAATTTTTGGAATTTTTTTACGTATCAACTTCATTGCAATACACAATACGTGTGAGCGTATTATCCCGATATTGAACTGCGCTAAGCAAAAAACACATGTTTTTTAACATGACTAATAAAAATTAAATAAAAATACTTGGCACACTTCCACTTTTATTTATTGGTCAAATAAATAAAAGTGGAAGTGTGCCAAGCATTTTTATTAAACTTTTATTAGTTATATTAAAAAAATGAAATCACGTAATGGCACCAAGTAATGTCAATAAAAAATATAGCTCAACTTAAATTATTAATTTCTACTCCGTTATTTTTTGGTACTAAAGAGATTCGCGGTTTTCGTCTAGCTTTTGTGACAATTTTGAATACTACTACTGCTACCTTCCCTTATCCACACCTAATGGTGCATAGGGCAATGCATTGGTACACTAAGTGCAGTGAATCTTACACGTGAAGGCAAGTCTTACGTAAAGCACATTCAGATTAATGTTTCATTTTGACCCCCATCGGAAATTGAACCCACGACCTCATGCATCTTAGCAAAACGCGCTACCATCACGCCACGAGGCGGACAATTTCAAATATAAAGGTACATAAAGAAAAGAGAGTCATTATTATGCGTTCTCTATGAAAATACGATGATATTAAAAATAATACTTCTACAACTGTTTTCTTTTATCCACTTCATGCATTGGGCCACCTCAACAGGCCACCTATATTAAACCACCTCAACGACCCAATTACAGAGGAAAACAACGTCACAAACACTTAGACTTAAAAAAAAATCACCTTTTAATTTATGTGTTCTCACCGGAAATCGAATCCGGAACCTCCATATCGTAAGTTCAGCGTCTTTGCCATTACGCTAGCCTATACGCCAAATTATAGGCAAGATGTCGTATTGAAATAATATTATAAAAATACTTTGAATTTTTGTTTACGCGGCTCTTTGTTTCGAGAGCAGTATGGATGGACCCACCACTACGCGTCATCCCCCGCCTCCGCCTTGGCCTTTAGGGTGGTTAAAGGATAATTGAAGGGAGGAAGATAGTTTGGATGGTATTTCCTTATCTTTGTACGTCGTTTTGTTCTGATTATATTTAAATCAAGCGGATTGAAGAAGTTTTGACACTGGTTAATTTTTATTTTCTCTTTATTGCATTCGCTTTAATAGTGTATCTTTGATCATATTTTATGACATGTGCTAGTGAAACCATTATTTTTTTTTATTCAATTAAGAAATAAAAATGAAGACATGATCAAGTTCGCATAGGGGAACATGTATTTTATATTTTTTTAAAGTTTATAAACTACAAATTGCACCTTGAATTAAAAATACTTGCTATTAAAGTCTTCAATGTGTTCGTTTAATAATGAACTGACGCACTAGGGTTTTAGCTCACACTAATTGAACTCAATTTCAGTTCCTAAGACCATATTTACATTCTCTTTTACTATGGTACGACTATTTTTTCATTCTAAAAAAATCATTTTTTTTAATGTAACAGTAGGTACCATTTTTCTTAGATCTATATTTATTTTTATTATGACCTACTATTTCACTATCTTCTGCATCTTTTTTTGATTGTTGTAGTTGTGTACAATGTTTAGTCAAATAATTATACGTTATTTTCGGAATGTCTTAAATATTTATATACAATCAATTAATTATATAAACTAACATTTTGAGTCCATGTGTGTCACCTAAATACTTGTAGACAAAAGCTGGATTTCACCCATTTGGGCTTTTAATTACAATTGTTATCTCAATCTGAGACGAGAAATTTGGAAGGGAATATGGATTATCTTAGGGGCCAGATATCCATATTCCCGTTCCAATTTCTCGTCTCTGTTGAGATGTTCTAAGTTGTGATGTCAAATTCATAATATTCTTTTTTTATTTTCTGTCATTTAATTCACATTTTTTACATGTCAAAGTATTAGATTGTTTTAAACAACTATTTTTATTTATATACTGAAAACAAGACAAACTAATACTAATTTCATACAATTAGCATACCAATGAGCTCGGTATTAATTTAGATTCATATGTTTGAGTACCACTTTAAATTTGCCGTCATAATTGGATGTCACTTTGGACGGTTGCACCCCAAG